>JANHGO010007375.1:0-66504 GCA_024606505.1 Aquila spilogaster | reverse complement strand
ATCGACTTTGGAGAGCATCAGTGATTAATTCACAAATAATTTATATGATAAATGTTGCTTCCCCCTCCCCTTGCAAATCGCCTGTGGGTGAATCAGAAATTTCTCAATTATTCATTATTTAGAACTACTTGTGAATTTTTGTCAGTAAATAATACTTGGTCTAAAAATTAACTAGCTAGAACCTAGGCGAAATCATTGGTACTCTGTTGGTCAGCTTCAGGAGCCACATTTCAGCCCACAAACAGAAGGATTTTGATACCCAACCACCACTGAGGTGATGGAGAATTTCACTTTTTGACATACAAAATGACAGTCAATTCTGGCTTATCTTTAACTATTTATCTGCAAGCCCACTTTGAAGTATTCTAGGCAAGAGTTAAATAAGAACAAAGTATTGTTATTCCTTCACGTGCCTTGCTTTTCCCCAGGATGGTGCTCCTTGCTCTGAGGCTCAGCGCTGTGCTCAGAAGCAGTATTTCAATTTCTGCTCACCGGGCTTGGGATAGGGACCTGCACTGCAGGAACAGCCACACGCACTGATATGGGAAGGGTGAGTTGATTGCACAGTGTCAGTGTCACCACTCTCTTCCTTCACCACTTCTTGCTGTGATGCCCAGGGCACTGAACATGTGTGGTACTGGGCACATGGAGACTCGCAGTGCCACTCATCTCATGGCAGCATCTGGGGAATTTGAACTCTGGCAAAGTGAGGACTTTATTCAAAGCAGGCTTCTGTGAGCATCTGCAGGGCCAAGTCAAGTGGAGTGCGTGAGCTGCAGAGAGAAGCTTTTTATTTGTCGGGAGATTGGATCATTATCTGACAATGAATTCCAGGCAGCCACTTACTCTCCTCTTTCTGTGGAGGGTTTTTCCACTCTTTGGACACAATACTGCATGTAAACAGAATTGATTAAGCTCCTGAGAAGATGCTCTTCCAGCAAGGAGAGCACCAAAGCCCTGCAGAGTGAGGTTTTCAGGGCACATGCCACATCTGCCCTCAAGCAAATGTCCTTTTCATGGAAAATCCTTCACATAGGAACCCATCTGATTTGGCTGAAATGACTCCTTACCTCCTCTCTCCAACCCCTGGTCCTTGCTGGTTGCCATGGCAAATGAGAAAGAATTTAAAGGAGACCTTACCACCCAGAAAGAATTTAAAGGAGACCTTACCTAAACTGAAATTTTAGCCATAGAACCTGCTCATTCACCTGGCTTTGGCAACGGGTGTTGACTTCTCTTTGCTGGCCTCACTGTTAAATAATTAAACAGTGGTATGGATAAAGCATATGTTACAAACTGACTCGAGTCAATTGGTTGCCAGATGGAAGGCTGAGCTGAGGGCAGTTTCTGGGACTTGAACTGGGTTAGCCAAGTAGCAGAGAAGAGGAAAGAGGTCTCAAAGGCTCATTAGCATGTATATGGGGCTGAGAGTTTCCCATTGGATTTTATGACCCTCTCTCCACTTAGCAACACTGGGGAAAAAAAAAAAGAGAGAACACATCTATTATGCATAAATAACCTTGTTGCCATGACAGCAGCAGTATCTGCAAGCACTAGGAGTATAGTGAGCTTTTAGGTAAATGAGAAGTGACACCCTGCTCACAAAATGAATATCCTGAGTTAACCAGGTGAAGAAGAGCTCAACTCATCTGTCAAAGGGCAAAGGGCTGGATAGATGTGTTTTCTTTATATAAAAAAAAACCAAAAACCTCTAAGCACAATAGATATTTCATCATCATGCCTTTGGAAAGAAACCAATCTCTGAGGCATAAGCTCCACTGGAGAGCACACAAGACACACACCTCCCCATTCATCTCAGCTTCTCAACTACCAGAGCTTGCTGCAGAGCACACTGTGTGCCTGTCCTCTCCTCATAGCCACTGCAGAACTGGTCAGTAGCCTACGACCTCATTTTCTTACAAGATTTGGCAAGTTCCCAACTGCCTTTTTTGACTTTCATGAATGAACGATGAACTGTGACTCATCCACCGCAGCAACAGCCAAACTGTAAGTGCGGACACGGGCACAGATGTTACCCATTCCCGGGAGCCAGGTTTGGTCCATGCCAACATGGATCAGTTACACAATGGATGATCCCAGAGGTGGCATTCATCACCATCTCCTAGAGCAATCAGGAAAAGATGGGGCCGGAGGAGAGCTCTGAATTTCTGACTCATGTTTGCAGTTAACTGCCTTTTGCTTTTCAAGATCTCATGGAAGAACAGCAAGAAGTTGAGGGGGTTGCTGACACTTTGTGGTGGGATAAGTGTCTGTTTTGCATTCTTATTTACTCATCTCTAAGAGGTAAAGGAATTGCAAAATGGATGCAGATGCTAGGGTTTTTTTTCTGCATGTGTGTTTTATCAAACCCTACACCTTCAACAAGTGAATCAGACCACGAAGCCCCAGAAATGTTGCTTTGCCCAGTGCACAGCATTGCTGAATCCAGAGGCCAAGGTGCTGTCTTTGCCTTGATAATCCTGTATTTTTGAAGTTTAAGGAGCAACAGTGTTGGATTTAGCTCCACAAGTCCTTTCCAGTAGGTAGAGGACCTCTGTCAGCTCAAGTGCCCATTCAGCATCAAACATGGAGACCTCTGGGTTGGGTTTCTCTTGCTTTCCCTACACAGCCTTTGCTCCAGACACACACCTAATAAGCTTAATGACCCTGATAACTTCAGGGCTCATCTGCTATTCAGCACCTGCAGCAATAGCCCTGGTATCCATCAAAACCAGGGAGAAAGCTCTCTCCTACATAGTATGCAAGCAAGCAAGCAAGAAAACACAGCAGAGGCTTCCCTAATCCCTAAAGCATTGTTTTAGGGACTTATTCTTAAAAACATTTTTGAATAGGAGCTGCAAGTACTCAGAACAACTAAGATTAATTGCCTTGGTTTTATCCCAAATATGCATTGCTCAATCTCAGTTTTGTGCTTCTGGAAAATTATTTCTGCATTAACAGATCTCTGTGATGTTCCTTCCCTGCAATGCCGCTCTCCATTCCTGTGACTGTTTCCATGACCATTGTGCCCAGCACTGGTGAACTTGGCTGGTGACTGGTTTCAAATTTATTTTTAAATACCATTTTGCACTGCACAATCACTGGTGCCAACACAAACCTCTGCTGTGCCAGATGGGGGAGAGAGGCCAATCCTCGGCCTGGGATGCAAAGGAGCCGTAGCCTCTTCCTTTGCTCACTTTGCTGGCACTACCGTGTCTGTAAAATGCCTTTCCTGGCAGGGAACATGCGTGTGAGCTGAGCTCTGAATGTGACCCCACTTATGCAAACTAATGACTCCAATTTTTCCATGCAGAGAACTGTAAGAGAAAATTTCCCTCGTGGAACATTTGTGCCTTCCAAGAAGCAACTCCAAAAATATGACACAGAGCAGAGACCTTCAATAGATCCCACTTTGGGAATTACTGGAGTAAACTAGGATATATTTTCCCCAGAGAAAAAACAGTTTTTTGCTAAACCATTTTTAGTCCTTATAGACAAATGCTTTTGCTGCTTATGTTTGAAAAAAAAAGTGTAAATCTTTCTTTCATACCATTATCTGATCCATGGCTCTTCTTATTTTTTCAACTGTCTCTTAACAACCCAGACACTGCAGGAAAGTTACTCCTTGCCTAAAAAGCACCTGGGCTCAGAGCTGCTCTCATGGCATGCCTCAGGAGCCATTGCTGGCTGGGACTGCCCTGCTCAGCCTACCTGCACTGCACAGACCTGGGGAAAGCAAGGAGCCCATGGAAGTGGAGCACACTGAGGCCTCTATGGCCTTTTCATCCATTTGTAGAAAGGAGAGGAGATATGGACACCATGTCAACTGTGTGATTCCTACCTTGTACGTTTGGGCTTAATTTTACTGAAAATCGATGTTTGCCATTACTCCAACACTGAGACATGCAACGTGCTGTGTTGATCACCGTGATCTTTAATGACGTCGTGGACAAATGGTTTTACAAGATTTGCTTAAGGAATACAGAGAAAATAGTATTACCCAGTTGTACAAAGCACTCAGACTGGTGCGCCCCATGGGGATCTCTTACTTGCTCTTTTGCCTTTGTGAAGGGTGGATATTCACTAAAGAAACGTATCTTTGCTTATTTAAGACCAAATAATTACACTGATTTAAACATGAAATCCTCAGGATGCATTTTAGAACATTAGTATCTCCTTGTATAGTAACCTTATTATAGCCAGAGATAAGTGACCCTACCACAGTGTTGGCCTTGTTCAGGTTTGTCAGTAAGTATAAGAAGATTACCAAACACATCTTATTTCTGTTGCAATAAGCAGCTTAGACAATATGACTAAGGGTCACTCCATACAATAGCGCTATGTAAGTATATATAATTTTCTGGTATGCTGAATGATTGAACTGAAGGTTTCCAGTATGGAAATTCAGGTCTTTGCCATTAACCAAGCAACTCCATGCTAAGACTAGAGGCAGATTTTTTTTATGTCCCACAGGAAATAAGGACATTTTGACATCTACTGTGCAACAAAATCTCTGAAAATATACGTTTCAGATAAATAAAAGCATTTTGTGAATATTGAAAACTTTTGTTCCAACCATGACCTTAAGAAGTGTTGTGTTACCATGGGTGATAGAAAATGAGATGCATCTTGGAAAGAAAAGCCATTCCAAAAGTGAATCAAAGTTACACAATCTCAGCTTCATCAAACACAGTATCTCCTTTCCTGTTTTATTCCAAAAGAACGCTTCCCCACTGGTATCCCTACTCCAGAACAGGCAGGTGAGACATCTCACCTTAGCCTCGGGGCAGACCCCGGTGTGGGTTGGCCTCTCCCACAAGTCCCCGTTCCCCAGCAACACTAACCAAACCTAACTGGGGTAGCACACAGCCAGCAAACATGGAAATCAAGTATTTTAACAAACGTGAGCTTCCAGAGGCAAAGTGCTTTACTGGAAAATACCTGGGCAACTGTGAGACATTAGGCACTACCATGGAGCTACTAATATCCTGGTAGGCATCAGTCAGCATGAGAAAACCCATATTTCCCCATACCATCCCACTGCAGGGTACACCTGCAGCGCAGCATCCCAAGCACGGACAGGCAGCCAGAGCAAATCCACAGCTTCATGGGCTCAGGCTCAGCTCAGCCTTGTTACCTGCTTCTTTGTGAACTACAGGGTTCCAAACTGATTCCCAAATGGGGAATCACGATGCTTTGAAGAGAGAGTGTAGACCTCACTTTTAACATGAACTCCATGTGGCTGAGCAGAAGTTTCTGGAGTTGTGTGACTCCTTTACCCAAAATGGAGGTTGGATCCAACAACCACTGCATTTTACCTCCACCCCTGAAGCATGCTATACTGTGGGCTTAAGAGTACTTTGGGGCTATGCTTGTATCACCCAGTAATGTTTCTGCTCTGCAGTAAGATGCACTAGAAAACAGGTCAAAGTGCCATTTACTGAGTATGGCAACAAAAAGGCAGTATGACATTCAGTAGATAACACATCTCAGGGCTCAAGTGAACATTAACTGACTCGTGGTCTGATTTGTGAAGGCTTGCAGATGTCAAGTTATGGGCTATGAGCAGAAAACCTGGGCTATTATAAATGTATCAGTAATTCTCCTAATGGAGGGATTCTCCCTGGACTCTTAAATGACGTAGAAGTACGTCAGAACTGGTTTTGGTTATAATGAATGCAAGGACTGTGCTCCTCACTACATACCCATGAAATCCAGTCCATGTCCATTTGACATGAAGACTTGCAGATGTGCTGTGAAAGTTGGGTGCACCATTTCAGTCACAACTGGAGATAGCAAGAGGGACCAAACCCTGAAGAGACCCCAACCAAGTGACACCTCCGTAGAACTCAAGCACACATGGGTTGCACGGGCAGCTGTTGGTTCACAAATATTTGGCTTTAACCAGTCCCCACGAGCCTGGAGGTTGCAGGAAGGCCAAGATGGGATGGTTGGAGCTCCTGAGAGAGCTGTCCTGGTCCCACCATGGATCACTGTGCAGTGCTGCAGGTAGGGCCAAGGAACAGCTCTGCTGTTTGAGCGATCCTCAGTACAATTACACACATCATGGATCATTCCATGCAGATTCATTTTGAAATCAAGAGCTTATTTGTGACCTACTTTTTGGTTACTGGCTCATGGAAGTTTTTGAAAGGCCTTTGAAATCCAGTGTGCTAAATGGCTCTGTGCAGGAGAAGGAAACACATCTTCTATCTTGTTCCACCCCTCCCATGCCATGGGGATGACTTGTACTCTCAGCATTGTGCATGTCAACATCCCCTCCCATAAATCAATTACTAACAGGGTTGGTGAGGCCTAGAACAGCCAGGTATGGGTCCCATCTCACTGAGATGAGATGGGAACCCCTCCATGCTGCCCCATGAAGGCCCTGTGTGCTCAGCTCCATGAGATGCCCCAAACTGGGATGTATTCTGAGGTGCTGGAGGGGGCTAGGAGCTGAAGGATAGAGGCAGCATGTAGTCAGAGCAGCACCAGGACCTGGATTTGAATTTGTGAGTGTTCTCATTGGGAAGGGGACTGTGTCATTGAGAGGGAGTGAGAAAGGGGAAAGGAGATCATGTTTTCTCAATGCTCTTATCTGAAGCCAAACCTTAATAAGGATTGGGTTGAGCCTGGATAGAAGGAGCGTGCTGCAATACAATGAGGAGCTGGGGGCTGCCATGGGGCACAGAACTCAACTCAATAGGGCAGCAGTGACACATAGCCCAACCCATCCCGCTACCTCATATGTGCTGCAGGGCAGGCAGGCTGGTAGCCTTGTAGGAAAGGGTAGATGATCCACCTGGCTAATTGTAACAAATACTGCCAGGAGTCATTCCTTCTCTTGGTCAAACCGGGCTGCTGGCAGTGGGAAGAGGTTCCAATGAAACCCAAAGAGAAGGACAAGAACAAGCAGCACTTGTCTGACACCTCTGTTCTGTCCTTGCCAGGACCCTCAGCTCTCACCCCTGCTAGTCCTCTTCTCCTTGAGTTCTTGTGGCTCTGAGGTTTCAGAGGAAAAGACAAAAAAAGATCAGTGTTTGTTTTTGACCAAAGGCAGATCTCTCTCCAGTATCCCTAAAGGAAGCAAAGCCAGAGGACATGTTGGTGTCCTCTGCTCTGCAAGAGAACCCAGGAAGTACATGAGCTCCATTAGCTAAGTGTTTCTCTTACAAACAGTCCAGATGGGAGCAGGGATATTTGCAGGCCACTTGCAGGGTAACAGACCCTGAACCAAACCATCCCAGGGGGAGACACCGGAGTAAGGTTTGTGCCAGCACAATGCAGCATGACACAGTCAGGTTTTTGCCTACCACTACCGTACACAGAGGTTGTTATGAGCCTCCATAAGAGCAGAGCTCATTCTTTTAAAGTCTCCCAGGAAAAGCCATGCTGTGTGACCCAAGGAAGGAAGGTTTAGCAGCAGTGCTAGTGGGGCACAAATGGGAATTGCTATCCACGTCCCTCACCCATTACCGGCTGCTCTCAAAGAAGCATGGAAAGGGAGATTAAATGATTGAAAACTCACTGGGTATTAGAGCTACAAAAATACTTGTCATGCATGCTGGTTTGCCATAGGATAGGTGAGAGTGATTGGCATAGGACAGTGTGGGGTCTGGTGGGGGCCCCCATTCCCAGGTTAGGGTCTGATGGGATTTCAGTATCCCCCAGTCCTCCCATCCAGGCAGCTAAACTAACTGGCAGAAGCCCTAATGTACTGGGAGCCATCAGTCACAGCAGAAATTCCTCTCTGAGGGCTTGGAAAGCTCTGCAGTGCCATTATTTCCTTCACTTAAAATGACTGGTAATCAAAAGGCTTGTTTGGAAAGCCCCATTTGTGCCTCACACAATCCCAGGCTCTGATGTATGCTAAAATCTCACTTTAATTATGCATGAAATGTACGTCTTTGGCTTTTAGGGACAGAGGAAACAGTTTTGTCTTGGGAATAACTGAGAATTATTTTGGCCTGGAGTCAAGAGCATGCAGCCATTTTTTGTTTGTTTCAGTTGGTTTTGGGTTACTTTCTAAGTGCAGGCAGCTGTTTCACAAGGGCTCATTTCATACAGAAAAGAAAGTTTTTGTGTTTTCGGTAAATTCTCTTGATGCACTACTTCAGCAATCGGGTGCCTCTCCCCAGCCACAGCACTGTTGTCTCATGGCTCTCTGGGGACACCAGAGGACATGTGACTGACCCTGAGCTGTGGTCCACTGCTCCACACCTGAAAATCCACCAACCTAGGAACCAAAGTGGTTTTTAAATGGCCACTCTGCGAGGCGTGGAGATGCTCACAGCTCTTCCTTGGATATGGAGAGTCACCACTGTTCCTGGGGACGGAGGGGACGTGCACATCCCTGAGACTGAGTTGCATTATCCCTTCTTCCCCAGCTAATACACAAGGTCTCAGCACTTCTCTCTCTGCCCCAGATCACTCATGCCAGTCCTGCGTGTCCCAGTTCTGTGCTTCCCTCTTCATTACTCAGAATGGGACAAAAAGAGGCTTTCAGTCATCCCTTGGTTTATGCTATCTTTTTCCAGAGAAAAAAATATAGCCTTTTCTGAACCTCTTCCCACACAACCATGAGTTGCTCAAACCTCAAAGCATAGCTGGTGCCTCCCAGATCTGCCTGGCCAAGCCTCAAACCTCAAAGCATAGCTGGTGCCCCTCAGCTCTGCCTGGCCAAGCCTTAGCTGTGCCCATTGCTACTTTTTGGAATGTGGTTGGAAGAAGAAAGAAGAGGTCCCTTCCTCTCCCAGCCAGGTGGACACCAGCAACCATGCATGAAAGCGAGCGTGGCAAGGGTGGTGGGAGGTTGGGGCACTCAGTTTCTGCCCTGAGAGGAAAAGAGGGAGAAGAAAATTAAGCACCGTGGCACACTCCTGCAGACATCGCTCTCACAGCTTTACTCTCAACTTCAGGAGCATCCCAAGAGCTGCCTATTTCCAGATGATGCTTCCAAGGAAGAGCAAACAACGCTGAGCTGCCATGATATATTTAACGATGAATCATTCTCTTAAAAATTATCAGCTGTGAAAGGCTTTCACCACTCTTGGGATAATGCAATGATGTGTTTCATGTGAATCAGTGCGGAGCGTATCCATGGCAACCCCAACCCAGCCGTTTGCCAACAGTTGGGGTAACCTGCCTGGAAAAGTTGCAGAAAATAAACCTGCATATTGTGGGTTTTCAAAGGTAAAACGGGGCCTGTTTTGAATCACAAGTAGCTTGTCTGCATGCTCCACTCTGGCTGGTTTGATGGGCACACTGCAAGACCTCCAGGGGTGTCATTGCCCAGGGAGGCCCTTTGCCATCTCCGTGTAGGAAATGGCACCCCCACTCAGGGGGCACAGACCCTGCAGAGCTCTGTCCCCGCAGCCGGCTGCGATGCTCACAAGTGCCTGCTGGATTTAGAAGCCTGCCTCCCACTCTCAGAATGGGCGTGGGCACCATGGGGCAGATCTTCGTGCAGCTACAGGCAGCCAAGCTGACAAGCCCACTCTGCAGGCGCTGATGAAGCTGCAGCACAGATCCCACTAGGGGTGCAGTGTCTGCCTGACAGTAATTTGGATGTGGCTGAAATGCTCACAGTGAGCTCAGAGCCCTGAGAACTCCAGAGCTGCTGGTGTTTGCAGAGAGATCAGGAAGCCTCAACAAGAAGGCTTGGTCTCCAGGTTGGCATGGAGGACATCCTACGGTGCTCACCAGGCCAACGTGAGCTCTGGGAGGATGTTTCTTGCCAAACCACTGTACCTGCCTCCCAGCAACGCAAGTGAGGTTGCACTGAGCAGCCTTACTCGTTAGTGGAATCTTGAAGACCGTAAAGCTTTGTTGGAAATCTCAAAAGAGAACATATATTCCGTTTTGCCCTTTGTCTCTAGCACGGGTTTTAGACTCCCTCATTCAGTAATATGAATATTATGGAAAGGGCAAAAATGGAATTTCTTTTTGTGATAGCACGATTTTCATGAAATTGACTATAAAATGCACACTGCAGTAGAGCGCCATGGCTGGTTTAACCCTCATCAGGTCAATCCAGGTTCCTTGTTTGCCTCAAAGAGAAGAAAAAGTAGAGAAGGTCGAATTCCCTTAGGGAATGAAATGGTTTTGACACAGATGGCTGGGCAGGAGCATTGGAGTGAGCTGAGAGGAGGAATGATCAGCCATGGGGAGGGCAGCAAAGCTGGAGTGCCTGGCCCAGCTGCTGAGCTGTGGAGCGCTGGGGACGTGAGCTCCTGCCGAGCTCTGCTCCAGGCAGATACCTAATGTGCTTTGTGCCTGCTGTCTGGAGCTTGAAAACTCAGCCTCAGGTGGCATAAAATGTGATTTTCCCCTCAGCATTATGTGCTGAGTGAATCCAGTCCATCTTTATTTTCTCTGAAGCATTATGAAAGACTAAACACTCCAAGAAAATGGCATCCATTCACAGCATGCCAAGGGCCGCCGGCAGTGCTAATAAAAATTCTAATTGCAAGAGGATAACTATCAATCTCTCTGACTCATGCTATGGAAGATGCTGAAATGGCACTCATGTTTTCATCTCTCCAGCACACTGTCATAGCGATAGCGTCTTTATGATAGCATCTATAAAGCCCATGCAGTTCTTGATATGTTTTCTAATTTCACCGAACAAATCCCTTGTATTTCCACATAAAAAAAATAAGGATGAAACAAAGGCAAAAGGGATGAAAGGATGAAAAATGGCAAAGAGAAGGAAAAAGAGGGAGAAAATTGGACGAGGGAGAAGTAGGAAGAGAAACAGTTCAGCTTCTGCCAACCTGAGATTTTTCATTCTTATAAAAAGTTAGGAGCAAACATTTATCCATTTTTCTGTGTTTCCAAAACCTCAGCATTCAGTGTGTGAGCAGGTCAGCCTGGCATCAACCCAGCCCATCCTGGAGGCAACTTCATCTCCCACCCAGCAGACACCAGGAGGACCAGTCCTTCTGCCACCTGGAGAATTTTCAGGATGCTGGGATATATCTGAAAACACACTCAAATCCAGTTCAGAGAGGTACAATTTAAGGAAGCATCTATTGTCATATTAATCCTCCTGCTAACTTCCAGCCAAAAGAGTTGTGTCTTGGAACAACCTCAGAGCCTGTGAGCCAGCCCATGTTGTCATCAGTGCCTCTGCCTCAGCCAGGAGCAGACAGTACAGCCTTGAAGAACAAATGTGAACAAAACCTAATTTTCTGCTGGATCAACCTTAATTGTAAATCAATAGTTGAGTTTTGCATTGTTTTGTAAGGTGCTTCAGCACTGGCCAGGGTCCACATTATGTACAAATCCCCGTGCTGAGCCTGGCAAGGGTAGCAGAGCCTGCTGGGCCAGGAAGGCTGGACAGGCTGCAAGCACTCAGAGTTAGGATACTCTGACTACAGGCAGTCTCTAACCCTCATCCTGCAGGAGGTGATTATCCTAGGGTACCACAGAGAGGCCAAGGTGAAATGGCAGGATCTGTTACTCTGAGATTTACCAGGAGGTGCACCCATCTACAACCACCTGAGGCAGATAACCCAGGGAATGGCTCCAGGTCAGCCTTCAGCAGTGCCTAGACCAGCAATGTTTCTAGACAGCCAGAAGAGAGACAAATGTTCAGGTTAAGCTGGGTGGTCCTAGATTGGTTGCTAATACGTAAATCTTGGGTCAGGATTCTGCCATATGACCGCAATGTTCAACATTACTGCATTATATGAGTAGCTGGCAAAGCTTGTGTTTGAGGAAGGCTGGAAGACATTTATAGACACATATGCACACATTCTGGGTCTGGAAGAGTGCAGACTTAACCACACAGGCCATGAGGGGGCTACAGTGTGCTCAGTCCATGCTGTAGGCTTGGACTAGGGCAGAACCAGGATTTCTGTTTTTTCCTTATACTGTTCAGTATGACATAATCTAGATGTAATTAAAGTGACAGGAGAATGCCAGGGCTAGAGCCCAGCTACACTGACACTCAGCATCCTGCCTTCAGACAAGACCATTCTGGTTCAGATTAACATTCAGGCTGAAGACCTGCAGTCCATGCATGTGTGCAGGTAAAAGCTTCGTGCTTTCATACTGGGTGAAGAAGACATCACCTAAAAAACCATGCTGTGGCTGTCCAGCTCAGCCTTTTCCTTAAACACAGCCCCCATATTTAACCCATCCAAGGGCAGTGGTACGGGCCCAGGCAGACATGGCTGGACCCTCCTGCACCAAGTGTTGGCCTAGAAACCTGCAGCCTCCAGATGTGCTGCAGAGGCTCCTCTTGTGCGCTGGGCACCCGTGCTCTCCTCTTCCTTCAGCTGCTGCAGTATTTTTGTGCCCATCTACTCCCCTTCCAATGCTACTCGAGTACTACTTCTCTCTGCTGCTGCTCATGTTCTATTGAGAGAAACTTGGTCACTGTTTTCTGTAGCTAACTCAAGAAGTCTGGCTTATAGTGAAGAATTTCACCCTTCTCTGTTTCAGTGTAGCCTACTTTGTTCTGTGCTCTCTGTGCTGCAGCCTCAGCTGGGCTGTGCCTGTCAGCTGGACTTGGTTATGCTAATGACCAACAAATACACTGAAATCACTTTAATTAGCAACAGGATCTGCAAAGCACTGCCTGTAATTAGCACCCTGCAAACATGCAATGACAGTCATGTCCAAAAGGACGCATTTTCTTTACCCACATCTGCCAAGAACTATTTAACAGACTTCTTGGAAGCAAAAATAAATCTTGCTGAATAAAGCAGGCCAGGAGACATACATTCATACGGAGCAACAAAACTACACTGTCTTCCTCCCACATTGTAAGACCTTTTCTGTAGAGGTAGTGTCACACCGCTAGCAATTCACATATACACAATAGGAATACGATCAATTAACCTCTGCTACATATGGTAGAATGAACAGAGACTTCTTCCAGAGGGAAAGACAAATACATACTTCCTGAAGCCCCAGTCTGCCATAAGGTTGGCTAGTACAGCTAATATCATGAATAAAAGAATCTCTTACTGGCTTTAAGGAGACCTAGCAAAGCACATTGCAATGCAGGATTGGGACCTGTAATGCTATTTTCAGCGCTGTGGTTTTTTTGTATTTGTGCCATTGTTGAATCTGCAGTGTGCAAGCAGGCAAGCCATGGAGTGGAGGTTAAAAATATGGTTTCTGAAAGCACAGCCCTAAATAGTGGATACTGAACTTCATCCCGTTCACATAAGCAGACTAAATATGCCATTCTGTTAACACTGTTTTGGAGAGGTGAGTTTTCCTCTGGAAGCTTCCACCCTATTGAATCCTTATGTCTATGCCCTACCTTTCACCTCTTGCGTTTTGCATCACCAAGCTGTGTCTGTGGCTGAGATAAATTGGCCATTGCCCCAGTTCTACTGATGACATTGTGTCGCCCAGGGGTTAAGTGACTTTATCAATGTCCTGTTAATAAAGGAGCCATTACTCTTGATTGCCTGTTTCCTTCTGGGTATTCTGCAACCTGTATTTCCGCCTTGGCTGAGAGCAGAGTCCTCATGTCCTTAATGTTCATCTGCCTGGTCAAGCCCAGAGGACCCCTTGGCTTCCCATTAGAGTAGGTGTCACATCATTTAATAGCAAAGATCACTGATAACAACTATATCCTTTTACTGTGTTGCCTCAGTGGTCTGCATGGCTCCTAAAACCAATTGTGTCTACATACCAAATACTCACGTTTTTTTTAAATCCCTCTGGTTTTACATGTTTCTGGACCCTGTTTGCAATCAACCTGTGCAACTGATTTCTCCTATTGACCTATTGGGAACGGCTGACCAGAGCCTGAGTTACTCTGGATGAAAATGAACATGGGGCCTCTTGCCTGGTCCTTGCTGTCACCAAAAACCAAAGGTTCACACAACTTTTCTAAAGCCTTCCAACAGCTTGAGACCTGGTAGTCAGAGAATTATCCATTTCCTTGAAAACCAACTCATGAAAAGAACCGTTTTGATAGGTGGTGGGATAACATTGTCCTGTTTTGTAGGAATTTATGTTCTGAAGTGATACGGGTTGAGTTACAAACAAAATAAGAAGAAAACCAGAAAGATATCTGAACACAAATTTACATGGTTGGTATGACAACAGGGATGTTTTGTTTAGATAAGGCTGAAGGGCCTTGAGGGGAGAACGAAAGAATACATACACTCTTAAAAAAAAATGAAAAACTGGAATTAATTCCCTGAGATATATAAGAATTTATTAATAATTTCCTTCAGACAGGAGATAAGGTTGGCACACTGGAGAATTAACCTGAGAATCATCAGTTAGCAATGAGCTGAAACCAAGTGGTAAACGCACACAATGATTACATTACAGCTGCAACTGGGAGGGATTTAATTATTAATTGTTTATCGTATGAACAAGTAAATTTACTCTGCCTTCTTTAATGATGCTCTGTGTGTCTGAGGGAAGGAGATGAACAGTGCCTCAGCACCGCTTGCACTCAGATACCCCCAGTTCCAGTGTTGAATCTGTAAATTCCAGGAAACTCCTGAAATCTAATTTTTCATTGATGAAGCCCCAGAGAACTCCTGTATCCTACAGAGAGGTAAAAACTGGGGAAACTCTGCAGTCAGAGTCCCTGATAGTGTAAGATAAAAACTGCCCATTGTTTTTGTTATTTTTAATGATTTTTATCTGAGAGCTCCTACTGGGACCTCCATTTATGGCACAGCTGCAGAACTCCATGCGAGCGGTTGCCACTTTCCTGCATGGCATTTGCACAGTGCCATAAAACCTATTCCCTCCTGAAGGTACACACAAGACTGGCTGCAGGGATGAGCAGCCGGTGGAGGAAGCTGAGAGAGCAAAATCTGCATGCAGTAATACACAACACATGGAACTGAGCATTCTCACTGCTTCTCAAATTGCAGTTGGGTGTAGCAGTTGTGGTATGGCCCTTTGTCCCCTGAGTCAGGCTGTCCCCAGGCAATGTAAGTGGGAGATGTGAAGCTACACAACAGCAGCAGAGCTACTGGGAGGAGGCAGTAGTACGGGAAGCTATTACCAATGAACTGTGGAGAAAATAAGTTGAACTAAGAGCTGGCCAATGGCAGGATTTAAAATACTTGTGCCCAGAGAGGCTGTGGATGCCCCATCCCTGAAGGTGTTCAAGACCAGGTTGGATGGGGCCCTGAGCAACCTGGTCTAGTACTAGATCAGGAGACTGGTGGCCCTGCCTGTGGCGGGGGTGTTGGAACTTGATGATCCTTGGGGTCCCTTGCAACCCAAGCCATTCTATGATCCTATGTCCAAGATCATTCAGTTTTTCTATGCACAGTAAAATAAAATCCCCGGTATTTGCTGGTAAGCTCCACCAGTCCCCAAAACGCACACCTGCTCTTCTGATGGGGAAACTGGAACAAACAGCAAAAGCCGGCAGAACTATCCCACTGATACTTCTCAATCCTCGATTTCATGCAGTTTCCCAGACTCACCAGTTATGTCAGATTTCTCTCTACTTTAGAAAAGCTAATCAGAAGAATCTGTTCTGTGGAAACTTTTGACAGTCTGGAGCCGTCGTTTGAATGTTTTCATTGGAGTTACAGAACGTGAGATAACACGCTTTGATAATGTGAGGTTGTTTCACTTTGATGAATTATGATCAAACTTTGCTAAAACTGCAAAGTCATAATCCACTATGAAGTGCTGAGTAGTGTACGTACCTTACACCCTTACAAATTCAAGTTTTAAAGTACATATTTCCATCTAACTCAAAAACCTAAATGACATAAATTGAAATGATCGAATCAAAGGGAAACATTTTTACCTTAGCAAAATGAAACACCTTTGATGTTAGTGAAACTAAATGAGAAAGTCAAAATGATTTGACATTTCCCAGGAAACACTTCATCGGAACTGACACGGTTCTATGAAACATTTCTAACATGAGGAGGATTTGGGGAGGCCCTGTGATATCGCATCCCTCCGGCGCCAACACTCTTGCCTCTTGCTCCCTCTGCAGCTGCAAAAGCTCATTGGAAAAATGTTATGCCAGGGAAAATGACTCGGGTTTTCCAGCCAGGACTGATGTAGGGCTGGCTGTCATTCCTCCAGACGTGCCTTAGTTCTCTGCAAGGATCCCACAGACACGAGCAGTTTGGGAGGCCACCCCATGCTAGTGGGCAGCTCGCAAGCTCCTGTAGGAGCAGGATGTCCCCATGCACTTCTCAGTTTTTCTGTTGGTGTGAGCAGTCATTTAAGGGGGGCATGAGCCTCAGCACTATACAATTTCATTTGAATCCATTCCTGTGACACTCTGCCCCATCCCTCCCTCTACAAAAGTCTCTTAGAAATTGATAGGGACAAAAGAAGAAATCAATTCAGTTCCTACAGATGTTATCTTAAGGACCTGCACACATTAATAGAAAGTTTGTGGAGAATTTTATGCAAGAACTTGCAGGATTCAACTGAGAATTATACTTCATCTGTATGATCTTGCATTCTGGTTTAAGAAAGAATATTATCCTTTGTTAAATCCTACATGAGTTTTTATAAGAGACTGTTAAGAAAAGAAACAAGAGCTCCATATTCTGCTTCATTCAATACCTAAGAAATATCTTAATAAAGAATATTAGAAAACAATATAATCCAAAGTGGAATATCTTGAACACCTTTAAGTACTTGGCTTTTCCAGTACAGGTGGAATAAAAAGAGAAAATAAAAGGTCACTTAGTAAGTGATTTTACTCCAAAACATTTGGCATTTCTAGGTCTGTGGTCTTTAATATTCTTGAGAGGAGAAAACGTAAAGCCTGACTTTTGTGCTTCAACTTCAGGGAATGTGTGTTTACCACCTGTTTATGGAGTGGTGTCTGAGCCAGGCAATTATTTAAATATCAAAACAGAGACATCATCTGTGACTCAGTTAAGCTGCTCCTGTAACTTTGCAACCCAAGGTAACCTCCCTCTTGCTCTGGGTCTCTTTATCTCACTATCCTTCTCCCTTCCTATGCCCAGGCTTCCCCAGCACCCTCCTTCCCATCTGCTGCCCATGGTTTCCTTCTTCCTTTCCATCCTTCCCTTCCAGGGTGAGGAGACGCTCCTGAAGAAACCACTCTCTCTTCTCTTCAATCCCAACCCATAGCCTCCCAGTTTCCATTCCTGCTGCTCAGGGAGGCCAAGCAATGGAGGCCACCAGTCTCCTTCTCACAGATGAAAGGCTGCCTATCTTCATCCTTTCCTTGGACAGGACACAGCATTAAAAATTTATCCTGTTCCATACATAGAAGCAGACAGACCCAGAAATGTCACCCAGCCGAGCGTGCAGCTTCTGCAATCTTGGCCGGCAGATACCATGTTTATAAGAACTCCCATTCTCACTGACTTTACAGCAATTAAATAGGGTAAAACCACAAGGCCTTAACTGTTGGACAAACACATGCAGAGTGCTTGCTTACAAAGCAAGAGTTGGAAATGAGGGATAGCAACTCTAGCAGCATGGGAAGTGCAGCAGGGATGGCATGAGAAGGGAAAAATTGTGTGTTTGTTAATGAAGCTGTTTGGCCTGATGCAGAAAGGCAAGGGAAGGTTGGAGGAATCTCCACTTGCCTGCACTGGGCTGTGTGTTTGTTCTGAAGTTTACATCGTGGGCCACGTGGGCAGACGTATAAAAGGCAGGGAGGAATTTTCCTCTTGTTGCAACACTTGCAAAGATGTCTAACGAAACCTTGGACAACTCAGAAGCAACCAGGATATGTTAAAGAAGTATTAGCCCCAATGTTCACTAAAAAAATGAGTTTTCTTAGTACTGCATTGACACAGTAATGATACATCAATATTGCAACGCTGTTTATTTGATGATAAACGAGAAAATATGATTTCTGTAGCTGGTAGTAGGTGCTAACCTGGAGCTATGAAAACACATTAATAAAATAGAAGAACTTTATGAAAACAAGCACATTTTGAAAGGTCGGATTGTGGTTTCCCACACGCGTGCAGTTGCTGCACAGAAAGTCTCAGCTTTTGGAGTAGTAGAGGACAAACCACTCACATTGAATTTCTTAAGTACAGGTGGAACGTTTGCACTTCACTGGCCTCTCCCACTCCACCAGCCTTCTGAAAACAACACCCGTTCCAAATCCCCATCGTGAACTGAACTTAACCAGGAGTTAAGGAGTAGAAAGAGACAGACAGGTTCTTATCTGCAGAGATCTGAGTTAGCTGAAAATGTTGAATGTGAGACAAAAATTCATCAGCAGTCTCCACATAATCCCATCTGATAGACTGCAGTGAGAAGACCTGACCCAGGAGTACAGAATATTTAGAACACATATTTATGACACCGATCTATTCAGAATTCAGACTTCAAGGAACAACCTCCAGCTCAGTACCTCCTGTGTGTTTGCTCTGATTCTGTTTGGTCAGATTGTAGCCTTGCTGCCAAATTCTTGCCAGAGGGTCCCAAATCTTTCTATTTAGTAAGAGTAATTTACTTCTCTTTACTCCCACTAAAATCTGACCCTTTATATTTACATCCTCTCTCAACACTTACAAGATGCATCTCGCCCTCAGGTCCTCAGGTCTGACTTATTTTACAATCACCACAATGGTTTGCAACTCATTTTTATCTACCTTTGCTGCTTCAAAGAAAGCAGGGCATTTTGTGTCTGGCAGATTCATCTGAGTTTTTGCTTCAAATGTTTTGCAGGATAAACTCGGAGCAATGTGCTGAGTTACAGAACTGGAACTGCTCACAGAAAAAGATCCTACAAACCTAAAGCACATCTGGAGCTAGTCCTTTCCTTGGGGTATGGTTTGGGGCTCTCAGACAGCCCTTAGAATGAACCAAAGAGGATCCCATCCTTCCCCATGCCCTCTTCTGGGTTCCTCACCAGTTATAGCCTGGGCAGTTCTCTCCCCTTGGCCAAACAACTCAAGGAAACTTGTCACATTTGTGATTGCACTTAGCAGCAGACGTCCGTGAGGCTGCAGATAAATGCTGCGAGGGGCTGTCGGGGTTTGGTGTGCTCAGGGCCTTTGTGATATGGTGATTTTTTCCCATCAGAGCCGCTCTCCTGCCAAGAAAGTTGACTGAATGCTGATATTTCTGACTTCTCCTTTCCACAGAGCATGACTTGCATCGTGAATAAATTTGTGGGTCCAGAGTAACTTACCATACGCATATTTTTCAAGCCTTTATTTTTTATATCTACACAACGTTTCCATAGTCATCCTGCCTGACAGCCTGATGGGACTCCATGGAGGCCGTATTTGCTGGGCTAACAACACTGACTGATGTAGCACTTCAGGATCCTCAGTCCTCTCCTCTAAACTTACATTCATAAAGTTAGAAGAACAAGCTGTTAAAATGCTCCTAGTTAGACAACAACCAATGACTTATTCAGCACTTTCCATTTCTGATTCCAAAACACTGCAGAAAAAAATAGACTAGAAAAATCCCAGTTTGACAGAAAGAGAATTTTATCCTCCTGTAGTATAGAGTTACAGAGTAATCTAGGTGTAGGCAAAAAACAACCATAGCTTGAGACTTAAGGCCTTTGCACTGTCCCATACTCCTTGTCTGCGGATCAAGTAATAAACCTAGATATAATTTAGTCTCTCCTAAATAAATCAAAAGCTTGCTGATGTTTGGAAAATGTTCAAGGAGGAAGGGGGTGGGAGACAATGATAACTGTTATATTCTAAATCTCTTTGTCCTATAGATCTGACTGATCAGGGTTAAATCACCACATAGATGTTCTTCTCAAAGCTTTTCAGAACTGTGTTTGAAAAACAGGAATGCTGGAAGTCTTGTGGGAAAAACTGTATTCCAAATTTGAAGAGAAAATTTTGGACAAGTTTACGAGAGATACGTAGAGATCCATTGGACAACTTTCTAAAAGGAACTTTTGGACGCAGGAACTGACTAAGGGCTCAGCCATTCAGTGTAGCTGAATGCAACTTAATACCAGCTTGGGATAAGACCTGAAGTGATTTTCTGATCGTTTTCATGAAACCAATGCAGTAAATAGGAAAAAGGTGGAGCAAAATGGGTGTAAAAGTGAGGTCAGAGTCAGACCTTAAATCATTGTTAGATAACAAGCCATGCTGGCTTCATTATTTCATTTAATGACAGATGAACTATGGAGGTGTGGGAGTAGAAAATGAATACCTGAAAAAGCCAAGTTTCAAATGAAAACATTTCACACAGATAAAGATTCCTTTCCTTCCTTTGAGAAAGCTAAAAAAAAAAAGAGGGAAATATCCAGAATAATTAGCTTAGAATAATGCTATTAATCCTAAGCAGAGAAAGACACTTATTTTGCTTGGACCCTTAGAGTAGGATGAGAACATTTTATCCTATGCAGTATAGTGATTTGCCTTGTTTACTTGCTGCACGTTGTATTATTCTCCTCTCCTAACAAGTAGCACTCAATGCCAGTGCAGAACCTACCCTAAGTATTCATATTGTATTCATCACTGTTTCAGAGCCAAATGCTGTAAATAACCTAGCACTCAAACTTATTATTATCTTGACTGCCAAAGCCAGCTGCTCTTGGTGGTTAGCATCCATTTTCAAAGTAAACACATTGTTTCTTCCAGCTTTGGGTCTCCTCATGGATTGGAGAAAGCAGGAATGGCTTGTAAAGATGTAAGTTTGGGGCATGTGCGATGGAATTTATTGCTGTCATGTTGTCTCTGTTTCCATTACTCCCCTAGCCCCTCAACCAAATATGAGTCCCAGTTGTGCTGGGAGCTGTACAACATGTAATCCTTGCAGCATTCTCAAAACAAGCTTGTTTTGTTTAGTTTTCCTCTAGTTTATTCCAATTATGGGGTGCTCCTGTGAAGCCAGGGGCATGGATAGATTGCATGAAGTCATTCCTCAGACCTTGAGGAATGACTTGATCTTGGAAAAGATGATGAAGAGCCACACTGCCTGAAATAGGATGCTTTTGATTATCTTGTTAGCTGCTGGCATGATCAACTCACCCTAAAGACAGAAGGTGAGACAATGAGATTTTCCTCTTTAGAGGAACGCTTGGGTCTTATCCAAAGGTCTTCAGTACAGTGTATGTTGTATACAACATCTAAACATTTCATGTGTCTTGCAAGAGGTATAGAAATAATATGTGGAGAGTGGAGGATATGTGACTCTACAATGGAACTTCCTTTCCATGACGTTTTTCCTACTGCTAAACTTTGCCTGCTTTTTACACATGACAACTGTTCACAAAACAGCAGGGTCCTGGATAACAGGATTAGGAACTGGAAGCAATGAGCTGAGCTAAGCTCCAACATTGCTGCACGAAAATGGCCTCCAGGCTCATAATAAGGCAGGCTGGAGTGGGAGGGAGGGACAACTCTTGGAGAAATAATGCAGAAGTCCTGGAGTGCCTCCTGACTGACTGGTCAGTGTGCAACACCATTCTCCTGCTACACTCAGAGAGCATTTGGTCTGGGAGTCTTGCAGGGCTCCAGCAGCTTTTGCACAAAGTGATGAGAAATTAAAGTCATCAAAAGAGGGAGAGGAACATGTTGGCATCCTTTCAGCCCGCCCGCCTCTCTTTACTGCACTGATGCTCCTTCGCAGGACATGGGAAGCCTCTCACACCTGCTTCTTAATGCACTTGTCACGTGTTCTTCATGCAGATTGCCATTTAAATGCCTGAAAAGTGAGAATTTTTGCTTTTTCATCTATTTCCCTCACTTCAGAATGCTTGAAGGTAGTCCATAGGCACATGGACAGCACTGTTCACATGTGACATCAACTGGACATTCAGAAGACTGTGGGACAGGACTAGGAAGGGAAGTCTGTTCTGTAGTATCAGCTTATCTCTCTTCAAGCAGGTAATGAAAAGAGCTCAAATTGCTCAAATATTTCAGCTCGCCATTGTTCAGACTAGAACAGGTACTGAAAGATCATAAACCAGCCATAAGCCAGATGCTACCCCCTGAATTGTGCCTAGAAATGAGTGGAGGCTAAATGTATTGATGATAGGCAGAGGAGAAGACTGAATTATCTATTTTGTAAACAAAACCACACCTGGAATGTACAGATCTAGCCTTAAAACCAAAAGCATCTGGAGTGATCACTGTTAATTGTGCTCATTCCTTCTCACCTCTATTGAAAGATACTACTGCTCATTTGATGGCTTTTCAGCTGTACCAGAGTCCTTTATCTAAGAACACAACTTAAGGCATTAATTAGGATACAGGGGCTTAGTAGAGGTTGTAAGTGACACTTCCTGACTATCTGCCTGTTTTCTTATTCTTTTAGCGTGAGCTGGCTAACCATTGCAGCCCTAAAACACATAGGCTAAAGCATCTCAGAAGTATCCCAAAAGTTATGACAGAGCCTGGAGCCTCTTGGTTCAGATAAGCAACCATAAGCAACCACAGCACAACATCAGCAGCTGAAAAACTTCACTCCCCTGTGACCTTTTGCCTTTTCTGTCTACGCATTGCATTCTTCTAATGACCGCCCTTCCATCATTTGTTACTGCACTGGCCCTGCTCTGGCCTCAAAAATATGGCTTCAGAGCATGCTGCCAGCCATCCCTTTTCAGCTCCAGGCTCACCCTTTGCAGAAGTGACAGGAACAGGGAGGGAAACAGCCCCGACATGGTGCACCCGCCCACAGAGACGAGTTTTCATTGGAAGTCTGCTCTGCAGTATCTTCATTGCTTTTATTATCTGCACTAACTACATCGCAGATAAGCCTAAGCTCTGCTGCAGTCCCCATGGAAACAGGTCCAAAGAGCTTTGGTTGATTATTAACCAAGGTATTTGATTGCCCTTTCTCCTGTAAAGTTCCTGAGGAAGGGAATCCCATTAGGGGCCGCTGTGGCAGAGGGCACAGTCTGGGGCTTACATGGGATTTTACTTCCTTTTCTCACAGGGGATGGAAAGGATGAAACCTGTCCAAGACTTCACTAAGGCCCTACTCTGCAATCCCACAATGTTCCGCCAAGAGATCGTTTAGAGACATGAAGTCACACTTTGTCTCCTTGGTGCTTGGAGGGCAGCAGTGGCATTTCCCTGGCTGGTGTGTGGGATGATGAAGTGTTTGC
The DNA here is from genome assembly GCA_024606505.1 of Aquila spilogaster. Lineage (NCBI taxonomy): Eukaryota > Metazoa > Chordata > Aves > Accipitriformes > Accipitridae > Aquila > Aquila spilogaster. The sequence continues at coordinate 43,499 of JANHGO010007375.1, read as the reverse complement.
AAGCAGAGGTGAATCATTTCCCTGAGGACACCCTCAGACTTGCTGCGATGTGTTCAGGAGGAGAAAATGTTCTGCCTTTGGCCTTGACAGTCTTTTAGTGTCTCTGAAGTCCACCCGTCAAACATGTAGACACACACATGCAAGGCTGGTTGTATCTGCAGCCTCAGCTGTCGAAATTCCTGCTGATCCCAGTACAAAACAAACACAACTGCCAGTGCCAAACTGCCTAATATCAAGAGTTATGGGGTATGTGTGAGAGATTACAAGTTCAGTGAGGAAAGGGCTTTAGAAGATTTGTTTCAAAGAGGGGTGTCCGGAAAACTGACACTTTCCCATAAGAAGCTTCAGCCTAAACAGTCATCCTCTAACTAAAACATTTAGTCAGGAATTTCCCGAACAGCATTGCTAGAGCATCAGATTGTTCCTAAGTTTTAAAATAGAAGATTCGGGGTTATCAGTCTTAAAGTTCTTCTTGACTATAAGCTCTTTCTTTTCTTTCAAAAAGCCAGACTGCATTTTCCATGAGAACTTGCAGTCCCACTGGTGCCACCTCTTCCCTCCCATGGTTCCCCAGCCCCGAGCCCACTGCTGGCAGTGTGAGTACTCCCTTTCTGGGCTCTGTTTCATGGGATTGAAGTGGAGCAGCTTGGGAACATCATTCTCCCATGGATCTCCCATACAACACAGAGGCTCTCAGGGACAGTTGGTAGGAAGGCATTTCTAAGACTCAAGCAAACAAGCTCACTGGAAAATTCAATCTCATGTTGGCTTGTTGGCCAACAGGCACGACCAGCAATCACGTAGCATCCTCAGGGCTACTGGGAACCCTGCTAGCCATGCATTTCATCTCATGCCTGCTATACAGAAGGTTATCCAAGATGGAAAATGAAAATGGCAGGGACTGACACCAGTAGAACTGGAACTGGAAGCGCTTTGCCACTTCTGCTCATTTTAAAATTATGTCTGAGTACAACAGAGCTTCCTCCCTAGGCCTCTCATTGCCTGTGTCTAAGTCCCTGGTTCCCTGATTTGAACGTGTGTCATTTGTTCTGTGCTTATGAGCCAGGGAACTGTATGGTCTTTCTAACCTGCTCTTCTAAAAATGAAAGTAGTAGATTTTCCTTCTCCACTGCCCCATATTTCTTCTCTCTCAAACAAATCATGCCCTGAGGAGTGATAAGATAAATTCCTTCTTCCCTCTGCCACTTTCGTGATGAGCTACAATCAGTTTTGCTCATGAGATGCCACAAACCATATATACAAGCTGCCATAGAAATATGCAACTAGAGCAGATCTATACCATACATGGTTAAGAGTTATAGGACAGGAAAGCTCTTGCACTCAGACCCAGCAGAGGAACACAAGCTGGCCAGCAACTGAAACACCCACTTGTACCCAGCGCTGTGGTTGTGTGCTCTCTGCCATGGCAGCAAAAGGGGGCATTGGATCCCTCGAAAACTCAGGGGAGCTCATTGTTAGCTTGTGGTTCATTTCTTTTTTGGCTGTTGGGACAGTCAAAATATTACAAGATGACAAAGTCACTGACCACATTCCTCTCCTGGGAGTTTAGCAAGCTTTAAATGTCTAAAGCAAACAATACAAATAGAACATCAATTATGTACTAGAAGTTTCCTTTTCTGACTTGCATTAAACAAAGCCTTGCTTCCTTCTGCTTTGGAAGATTCAGCATCTCGGAGCTGCACTGGAGAGAGCTGCATCTCTGCACACACAGCCACACCACAGCCACAAAGGGATACGTCCATTGTGGCACAGGGTCCCGCTCATTAACACCAGTAATACTGCACAAAGAACAGGATTGGGACTTTGTCCCTATTACTTCTCTCCCAAAGTCTTCCCAGCTGCCAGAATGTTTTCTCTGAACCATTTCATATTCTGTAAGCAGTGACACTGAAAATAATACTGTGACAGCAGACTCAAAGGGAAAATGTCAGTTAGATCCAAGGAGTTGCGTGTTCCCGCACATGAGTTCAGAAATGCCTGCTCAGAAGACACGCACAATTCCTAGATCTGTATCCTCCAACTGTGCTCAAAGAGAAACTTCCCGACCTCCTACCAGTGACTGTTTTGAACAGTTTCTAGACAAACTCTGAGTTAGAGGCCTTTTTAAAAAGAAAAGAGTAGTTCTATCATCATCTTCTAGGCTAGAAATGAAAACCTGGATGGTTTTGTGTATATGCTCAGACCAGGGTCAGAACAGATCTTTGTGAGTTTTCTATTTCTAGTCTAAAGCTTCACAAAACAACTCTGTGCCAGTAACTCCCATAACCTTCTTTGCGTGGAAAGGGCAACGACCTCTTGACCTGCTAAAAACTGAAAACATCCTGGGTCCTTCTGACCTCATTCTTCCTTGCAGAAGAAAGAAGGCTGGGGAGAAGGAGAGGAGATGGAAATCACAGTGCCCGGGGGGCTCTCAGAGGATGCCCTGCTGCAGCAGCACGTCCTTTTTACGAATGACTCCTGACTCCAGCCAGGCTCCAGCTTTTCACAGCAGCTTCAGCACAAAGTGAAATACAGGGGCTAGTCCTCAGAGACAGCAGCTGAAATAACTGGAGGTCAGACAGCCAGGTCCTGCCACTGACGTTTTAGTCTTTCTGAGGATTATGAAGTTTTCCATAGAATGAAAATGCTACACACGAGTTCCCATCTCTGCCAGAGCTGAGGTGCCCTGGTTCCTCCTTGCCATCCTCTGCTCTAGCCTGCAGGCAGCCAAAATCAAATAGGTAGGCCAAGACACAACAAAACACTGAGTATAGTAATTCCCATTTGGACTAACAAATATGGGCTGTTAGGCACTTGCATACGAATTAGGAGCCTTAGAGCTTTTTTGCAACTGGACTTAAATGAATTAAGTTTTATCCTTAATGAACCAGGAAGCCTGTGGCATCATCATGAGAACAAATCACATGGGAGCTGGCTATTTTCCACATCACCGCCTCATCCTTTGGGCATTAACAACTTTGAAAATTCATGGGAAAACACACACACAAAACCACTTTGGGCAAAAGACTCCTGCCTTAAAGAGAATACATCGGTAAGTGATGATCTCAATGTGAAATTAATGACTTGAGAATGTTTTTGGCTTTGCTTGTCACAATGATGAATTTGTAGATGAACCAATAAAGGCAGTGGACAAATGGTTAATGTTCCCCAGTGATGGTCATTGCTTATTACTATTATTACTATATTATTATAATGATGCAGTGAATGGCAGAAAGAACCTGACTCGCAGCCTAAAATCTATTGGAGGTGAATCTCACTTTTCTGTTCCTAAGGAATCATTGCTTCTTTAGAATGTTTCATATCAGCAGTTTCCCACACTTGACTACTTGTCCAACAGCCACCTGAGCACAGCCCAGTCTGCCACATGCACATCAGCAGACATGAAGCACATTAAGCAAAGGCTTTTCAACACTGCAGCCTTAACTTCTCCTGGTCCATTACCCTCCCATCAAACCCAAATTGCATCTGATACATCTGTCTGCTAGAGATGGGCAGCTCATGTCCCCGAACAGCTGGCCAACCTGCCTTATGTGTGCAAGCAGATGGACCATTGTTTTGTGCTGCATGGCCTGTTCAATGACAGTGGATGTATTTGCAGTATTGTCCCTAGGACTCTATTTGCTATATTGAGAATAAGTAGGAAATAACATGCAAAACAATAAATAAAACAAAGCTGATTGGTAGGACTGTCTGTAACAACCGACCATAAAATGTACATTAAAACCAGATGATATTACAAGATTGTACATTACAGGATAAAAGCAAGAGATAAAAACCCAGCTGTAATTTTAGCAATCTTATCTGTATCATTAAAGCACACAACAGCACTCCTCAGACTCTGGATGAGCATGATGCATATTTTACAGCCATGTTTTTATTGACTATAATTTATACCCTGAAGCATTACTGCCTATGTATGAAAAGAGCAATTCTGTTTTCCAGCTAGTGACTGGTTATCCAGAAGGCACTCAGGTCCTCCAGAGAGAGGCACATGCAACAAAATGTTAAAGGCAGATTATAGAATTTACTGCTGGATCAACAAAGCCTACGACCTGTTATTGCCCATGATCTTTGCTAAACAATGTAAACAAGGCATAAATACTTAATGAGTGTCTGACAATCTGCTGCTTGAATATACAGTGTCTAAGGGGACAGAAGACTCACTTTCCATGGAAAATGGGATGCGTTCTCTGCAAAACACCGGTTCTTTGGCTGTCACACATGATGGCAGACCTGCAACCATTGGCAGCCACTGTTCTTACCCAGAAAAAGCCCCTGGCACCCCAGGGATGCTGTTGCTCTTCTCCTGCCCTCCCCTTTCCTTCCTTCAGCCCCACCAAGAGGACCCCAAACCTATTTGGGAGTCTCATGGTGTAGGAATAGCTCTCATGGCATACGGAACAGTCCTAGAGTGACAGGTGAACAGCCACAAGGGGATCCTCACCGAGTTCCCAAATTAAAATGTTGACCTGCAGCACTGAAAGATAACAGAAATGTGCAGAACCAAAAGCAACCACATTTTTCCCCCTAAGGCCCACAGTAAAAATTAATGTCTCATATTAATTGCTCAGCCCTAATAAGACATCTGAGCTTTTATTAATGAAGAGTTGGAAAATTTTCATTTTGAACAAACCTGTTTCACAAAAATGTACCTAATTTATGCACATTTAATTACTGCAATTGCAGAACAAAATAGCCTTTGCCTGTGCAGTCAGGGTAATTGCATATGAACATTAGCATAGCTAATAGCATCTTAATATTTAGTGGTAAAAATAGTATCGGATCTGTAGATGGTATAAATGAATGACTATAGAGCTATCACAGTTTACTTCCCGTAAGGATTGGTCTGTAATTTTTATCCAATCAGAGTCTTTTCAGTTGACAAATGTTAGCTGATATGTATCATGTTGCCTTGTGAGGCTGAAAATAGATTTTGCAAATATGTTTCTGGGTGCGGAGGTGGTTCATACAAGTGAAGCAAAAGATGAGAAGAGAAAAGATGGACACATTTTGGTTCCTGGAGCTGGATTTGAGGCTGTCTCATCTGCCCATGTGCATTAATCACTGTAGAAATGAAGCTCTGACCCTATTCACAGGGAGTATGTCTTGCGCATAGAACAGAGAACGGAGCCTGTGAGTGACAGTGATTCAAATTCATACAAAGGGATACAGCAGAAACATCACCTAACCTGTCCTACCGTGTCATGCCATCAGAGAGAGGAGCAGGCACTTGCACACAGATTCTTAGAGGCACGTTGCAAATGAAGCCTCTGGGGTTTTCCAAATTGCATCTTCCAGTGTTTGAAATCTGGAGGCTAACAGAAGAAAATTTAGAAACAAGGCCTTTTCTTTGGTACATAAGAAAAAGACAGAGCATTGCTCTGCTGGGTTTTCCCATGCACTCACCAACGAGACCAAATCAGACCTCTTGCTGTCTGGGTGACCCTTTACCCTTTCCTCTGGCTCTGGGCACTGGGTCCTGGGGCAGGATGGTGCACGTTTGACTGTTTTTTAGGTGGAAGACAGTTTTAGGGTGTAAATCACCATTACCACTTAATGTTTTTGTCATACTCAGTCTTTTCAGTTCTTCTGGAGAAAGAGAGCCACTTCACTGACTTGCTAATTCACTTCAGAAGGAACAATATTTGAGATCTCTGAAACGTATTCAAGAGCAACTCATCTGAAGAGCTGAAACAGCTCTTGGAGACACACCATTACTTGTCCAAAACTAGAATTTGCTATGACTCTATGGTTTTTGTCTGGCAAAATACAGTAAAATCATTGTGTAATAAATTACTTACAACTGACCTATTTTTATTTAGAACAAGCAGAGAAGAAGCGTCTGCTGATGAGCTGGGGGAGGAGGGGCTTGGAGGATGTCTACTGGAGTTATGGAGAGCTCAGACTTTTAGAGAAGAGATGCAAGGAGAAAGCAATGGCCAGTCTGTCTCAGGGATGCAGATGGCCTTCCTTCTCAGGAGGAGGAGGATGGGCACTTGAGGATCCAACTGCACAAACATGGGTATGGAAATATTTACTCACCAAAGTGAGTAAAATTGGCATAGAATAATTCCATTGCCTTCTCAACCATGGTCTTGATTTGCAAAAATTTCAGTGAGTGGTTTGCAGCTCTCTGGTCCATAGGCCCATGAGGAAAAGAGAGGTCTCATGGATCTGCCTGCAAGTCCTACAGCATGCATGAAAATATTCCAAGGCAGTCTGTCCCCTTGGTAGAAAACATGATATAAACCATTCTCGTCAACAAAGCTGAGATGACTGTGCACTCCCAGTTTTGTCAGGGGAGGCTTTAACAAGAGCACAACCAAGCCACCTGACAACATGCACTGAAATCCTCAGTCCATCTATACATGGTCACTATAGTGCAACCTGTTTGTTTTGCTACAGTTTGACAGATTGCTCCTTAGCTGTAAAGAATCCACCTTCTGCTGATATGCAGAGAGAAGAGAGCTGAAATAGACTCTGGAGTTATCTGCCAGGGATATCCATGCACGTTTCTAAGTTTTATGACCTTAAACCACATACTGTTCTGTCCCTGGAGGACATCTACACAATGAATCACCATATACGTTCTCAAAGAAAGCAGCAATTTTCTCCCCACTCCTGTTGCTCAGACCAACATAGAATCTAAATGCACATTTGTAAAATATCTTGAATTTGTTGTATTATTCACCAGCGTCCACTGCTGCCTTTTAGCTTGGCTTTTCTCAAGATCAAAGACGGTCTTAATCCCATTAAAGTCAAGATGAAATTCCCATTTCAAAGACTAGCATTACATCATTTTTACTTTGCCAGCGTGAAAGGAGTGGATACAGTACAACAGAGAAGGGAAGATGTTTTGTACCAAGACATATTGCAACGGGAAAGACTTCTTTTCCAATACTGAAAATTTCCAAAAGTTGAAATTATACCCAAACATCGTCCCAATTCTATCTGCATTTTTTTTCTCATGATGTAAGTTTTCTATAAAACCCTGTACCCACCGATAGTTCAGAATTCTTCTGCTTCTTGACAGAAATGCTTACAGGTGGAAGGAGGGAGGGAAGGGGAAATGCATTTCCATTTCCAACAAAGTAAAGTTTTCCCATTCATTTGGGCTGCTGCATGGAGTCACGCCATGTTACACCAAGTGATAAACTCACACAACGAGAAGCAGTAACACAAAGCAAGCTGTTGTATCTGACATAAGATGACACAGGTTGTCACTAGAGTGCTATATCAAAAAGCTGGCAAAAGGAAATAACAAGAGACACTTTGCAGATGTCTGCACTGAGGTTTAGAGGCATAGCTGTTTATGCATTGCAGGGCAAAAACTCTTAATCAGGCCTTGTAAAGAGCGCACATCCTTTCTATTAACAGCAATAATGCACCAGAATTAGCTCTGTGGCTTCTTTCTTCTCCTGTGTATTTATAGCTCCTTTCAATGCAGATAACGTGGCTGACAAAGCAGGATTGATTTGATTAGCATGTAAATAAAGCCTCATTGCTGCTCCTGGCTTGTCTGTCACGGTTATGTTATGATGGGATCTCTGTCTTTCCTATTTACATCTGCTGTGTTCTTGCTGAGTTCTTCAGTCCGTGTGCTCAGATGGTACCGCACCAAAGAATGAAAGACCTCATCCTGTGGCACTTACTCCTGACATGGCTGCAGGAGCAGGATAACACTGAAGCCATTCTGCACCTTCCTCCTCATCAGGGAGCAGCAAATATTGGTGCAGTGCGGTCATATCTCATAGCAGAATAGACCTGAACAGTTTTTGGGAGAAAGAAGGAACTGGAGCACGCTCCACTGAACACTGGTCACACCACTGCACGCGTCTCCAGGAACACAGCGAGAGTCACAGACTGAGAGAATCCAGACTGAACAGTTCAAGTAATGGTTAAACGTGTTCCACAGAATCAAATTAATACATCCCAGCTTCAAATGAATTCTACCACTTCTCTGTCACCTAATGAGTTGGGGCTGTTTTCAGTCACTCTAGCAAGAAGAGATAAGGCTGCAAAATATTGTGCTAAAGGTAACAACTACAGGATTGAGTTCTGACTATGAAAGACGTGTTGTAATACCACTTTAACAGGAGACATAATCCCAATAAATGAAAGTGGCAGTAATTCACAATACAAGTAACAGACTGCAAGCTAAAATTGATCATCAGATAAATCACTTCCATCAGAACGGGACTTAAATAAACACAGAAATCCCCTTGCAAAGCTAACTGAAGAGTTGCCAAGTGAAGGATTGGGTGCATGTATGTAGGCATGTACGTATATGCTGATGTGCACAAAACCGAGGGTGCATGGATTAGAGATCTTCTGCTTTCCTCAGAGCAACAACACCCCAGGGGTACACCCACCTCTAGCATCAAAGAGCATCCAGGGGAGCACTGTGCTGATGGTGTCCCTTCGAGTCCCCAGCAGAAGGGACAACGGTGCCCTCTGCTAGGATGAGCCCTGATTTCCCCAGAAATCAGATGGGGATTGCTTTTCCTTCTTCTGATCAGACCAGACCAGATTTTTGCCATGACACGAGGCTGCTCATAGGCTGTTCCCTTTGCTTCTCAAGACAAAAATCCATCTGTTCCACTCATACAAAGCCCAGGGAACACAGAAGAGACCAAAATCACCGCTCAGATCTCAGATGTGGAGGGCTCAGCCCAAACAAACAGTCCTTTAACAGTCCTGGGGCACTGCAACTACATTTGGTCATTCATGTCAGAAAGGACAATAATGAAAGCTACATACCATTGCCTAAGACAGATATGTCCCAGGTGTGGACACCATGCTGCTGAGCCCCGACAACAGGCGTGCAGACAGCCACTAGCAAGGCCAGGCTGGGCAGCAAGCTCTGCTCCAGAGGTGAGAAAACCATGCTTTTGAAGTTTATTAGGGACCAGAAATAAAGAAAAGTTTTGTTTGAGCAGTGCCAAATCAGTCTGTTTCACTGTGCTGAGGCAGCCAAGGGTGTCAGCACACTGTACTATCACGGTGTTAGCACCTGGAAACAAAGAACCCCACCTTCTAGAAATGTTTAATCATTTTGTGAACAGGAGAAGCACGAAAAAATAATTTAATTGATGCCTCACTAGATGAATTCAACAAAGCTGTGCTTTCAGGTGGAGGGCTATTCTGAGAATGTCTCTGATGGGCATTTGAATGTCATCAGTGAGGAAGCAGAGGGGAAACCTCGGGCTCCTGCCTTGCCTTATATGTGCATTCAGGCACGGGGTGCACGTAACTGCCCCAAGCTGAGATAGCAGCATTTCTGCAGATACATCAGTTGAGTCATGGATGGCATGGAGTGCTCCTCTTTCCCCTGAGCTGGAGGAGCGATGCCTAGCACAGGTTGCTTGCCTTCCCTCTCACTTTGCTTTGGGTATGCTTTCCTTTGTTACTATTATCAGCACACTTAGGGTGGCACTTCAGAAACGCTCACTTTTGTCTATCGTCTGGGGCTGTGGAAATTAATGGGATTTCTTTTTTCTTGAGTGAACAGAAGCAGAACAGGGCCAGAAAGAATCCCTGGCAGTGCTGCTGGCTGCCAGGTGCGGGATCAATGCTGCGGCAGGTTTCAGCTCTGCAATATGAGCCCTTAGAAACTCTGGATGTTGACACATTTTATTATGAGATAAATGCCAGTCTATCAGAGGAATCTCTCCATTCATGGCAGAGGGGTCAGGCTGCAGGTTGACAGGTTGCACAGTTGGATTATATTATCCAAAGGAAGCACCAGCCAAACACTTTCTAATGTCATTTTCCCTCATCAGAAGGTTATAAGTATTTCCACTTGTAGGGCTGTGCCATGCACGACATCCTGATGTTCAATAGTATTTCAGAGGAACTTGTGTGAAAAGATAACGTTTATGATCCAGCCTGTGGTTTTGGCAGGGAAGCATTCCTCCATGCATTTTTCACGTGGTCCTTGAATCTAGGTTTCATGGGCATCCAACGGCATGATTCTATCAAGAGGTATGTCCCTATGATGTGATGGGACTGAACCATCCACGTACCCATGTCTAGCAATAAACAAATGCAGACATTATATTTAACTATAATTTCTCTATTGAACTATCGAGCCATGTGGGCAGGAACCAGAATTTCCATCTGCAGGAAATCCTGGTTATTATAGGTTTATGCAACACAATCCTTCTGCCTTGGAAGAAAAAAGCCTCCAAGCTTGATATTTCCTACGGAACAAAATTCAAGAGAAAGTTGACTCACTCAAATACTGTGCTTTAACAAGATCAATACGCGTGATATGAATATTAACTATAATAGAGGAATTATAGTTAAATATAATATCTATATTTAATATAAAGTTAAACAAAACAAAACCATGGGTTCATTTGGGCTGTTCCAGTGGGGAATTCAGACAAAATTAATGCAGCCCACAAAGCATTTTAATTCGAACAAGACTGAAACGTTGTGCTTTGCTGGGAGGTTTCTGAACAAAACCGAAGTTTTCAGCTTTGTGAAGTGGCTTTGATGGTAAAACCCTTTTTCCTGGGGCACAGCTCTGTCCTAACAAAACCCTGATGAGATCATTCCCACTGCCAGGGCTGGTCCTGACCAGAAGCGTGGCCCATGCTGCTGCTCTGCTTCCTGCGTGCTCATTGAGCTTGCAGAAACTCAACAAACCACCATCTTTAAGCAAGCATTCTCCAGTTTCTCTCCAGATTCTCTCCTGCTCTTTTTCAACACCACTAATCGCTTCCATGTTTTGAATCCCTCCTTTAAAAAAAGCCGAACCCTCCTCTCTCAGCAGCCATCTGACAGTCACTGCAGTCAGACGGTGCAGGATACAAACCAGGACACCCAATCTTTGGGCATGGCTCTGTCTCTCTTATAACATATTAGCTATTTTTATCCATTACAGAGATCTAAAAAAAGATGATTTTTTTTTTCTTCCCAAGAACTACTTCAGGGAAACAGCAAACCTGCCCTGAATCCTGCAGCAATTCCCAGCAGCTCAGCCCCCGACTGCCCCCAGCCCCTTCCCATGCCCAGCAGGGCTGCCAGCAGCTGCCTGGGGCTGCCCGTGAGCCCAACACCGACCGCTGCTCCTCCACCGACCTCGCTATCAGTGTGCCCTGATGCCGCTTGCCATTTTTGGCAGTCGAGCCCAGAAATATGCACGAGACATAAATAATTCCTTTTTAGAAGCTGGTCCAGAGGACACAGTGCTGAGCCCTGCCAGCAGCGCGCCGCGGGACAGGACATGCGGGCGGGGGGCTGGCACACCTCCCCACTGCGGGACACCTGCAGCAGCACCCTGCTTCTCCCCCACCAATACAGGGTTCTCCTCCTTTGCAAAGAGGAAGGGAAGCTGAGGAAACCAGAGCTCTGGTGGCAGCCCTCAGGGTGTGAGGCGGGACATGTTTTTAACACTAATCATTGCAATGAGTGCTGGAGGAGCACAGCAGAACATAGATCCAATTGCCGTGCAAGCACCAAATTGCTCCTAGCTCAGGTTTTGGGATAAATGTGCCTTCCATGCCACTGCCAGGCAATTTTCTATGTAGGATGACAGAGCCCAGGGCAGACCACTGTGCTCCCCACATCCCAGCCCACCATGCCCCCTGTGCCATTGCTGAGCACTGAGGAGACCAGCACTGGGCAGCAAGGTCATACTGCTGCACAGCATGCTCCTGAGAGACAAGGTCTATGTAAAACACGACTTGACCTGCACAGAAAACCCAGACAGGGACATAACTGGGGTGGTCCCGAGTGGAGCAGCACCGTGCAGGGCAGGATGGGGGAGCCGCTGGGCTGCAGGTTTGTTTCCAGGCTGTCAATGGTCCACAGCTCACCTTGGCTGCTCAGAGGGGCTCTGAGCCAGAAAAGTGCCCTCAGGCAGCCAGTTCCCTTTACAGCATATGATATGTACCTGGGTGCTGCCCTCCACTGGGTCCTTGGCTTCTCCACTGCTGCTGCCTGCCAAGAGGCCACAGCTCACAGGTGGAAATGCACTTATTAGGGAAATAACCGTTTCTCACATGCATTACAACAGGGCTGAGTCTCCCGGTGATATTCAGGAGTGCTGCCAGGCTCTGAGCTGATGAGAGACATATTAGAATCGTAGAATCATGGAACAAATAAGGTTGGAAAAAAACACTATAGTCATCTAGTTCAGCAGTTGACCGGTCACCACCTTGCCCATTAAACCACATCACTCATGTCCGCATCAACCTTTTTCCTGAACACCTCCAGGGATGGTGACTCCACCACTTCCCTGGGCATTCTTTCATTCCAAGGTGGCTGATCCCATGCATGCACAGCACCTCCAGACCTCTGAGCTCCTCTTGGAGCCCACTGGGAGATGCCAGGACTCAAAGACCTCATCTCCCAGGGTTCTTGGTCCAGAGCACCCTAACGCAGCACAGCACGGCTGTGAGGTGCTGCTGCTGGATTTTAGAACAGAACTCTGCTGGGGCAGCAGCTTGTTGTGGTTGGTCTCAAGAATTACACAGCCCCACTGACCTCAGATCAACAGCTCATGCTCTGAAAACTTCCCATCATGTGACTGTACCAAAATCCATAGCAAAACCTCGGCTCCTGCCCAAACAGAGTCTGTAGGACCAGGCTGCCTCACAGTGAGAAATGCCTCTGAAGTGCCTCGGGGTTTCATCAGCTGACATCAAGCCTGTCTACAGAGTCCTCAGCACCCTGACAGCTGCTTTATGCCAGCGTTTACTTCAGCGCTCCAACGACAAAACCAAAACAAAGCAACCTGACATATTCTCCCGGTGCTCTGAAAACAAAACACTCTGCAGTTTTGGCACCAGGGCTGACCCTCAGTAGGTGGAGATCCACACCGCCTCCAGCTGAGCTCTGCTCCTTGACATCAGCACAAGATCTCGTCTGTGTCTGCAAATACCACACTTATGCAATGCTGCTAAATCCATCCTTGTGCTGCTACTCACAGAGCTTGTAAACACAGCCGCTGCAGTGGCCGGGCCTGCATGAGCACACTGCACTGTGTGTATTGAAAGGTGCCCCAAAGGCCACTCCTGTAATAAATATGTGGTCTGGTCTCTGCAGAATGCCCTGAGAGGGCTTTTCCCAACTCCTGCCTGGCTCTGAGCTTCCCCCCAACCAGGCACTGAGGTCTCATGCAGCTGCAAAGAGGAGAAAATCTGAACTTCAGTCAGTGGGAATAGAAAAATATTTGCTGGAGGGTCCGGCTTAATAAAGAATGAGTGCATAAAAGGGCTCCAGCAGCCCCAGTAAATCTGTTTCATGCTCAGTTCTTCCTTTTCTCATCACCACCTCTGCTCTCGCCAGATGCCAGTGGCACTGACAAACCGCTTTGCTTTCTGCGCAGCGCACACATGACGTGCAATGAGTGGTGGATAACACAGGGAGGGATGCTCGTGACTCCTTCCCACTCCATATGGATGCACGGATGCCCACATGAAGCCCCTCCTGCTCTGCTGCTGCCCACAGCTCCCAGGGTGAAGCTGGCACAGAGCAGGGGCTGCTCGTTGTCCTGCAGGCTGCAAACGTGAGCGCTCTCTGGGTTTTCCTTCTTGTGCTTTTGCAGTGTCCACAGTCGCAGCTTGCAGCTCCGGCAGTGGGATTCAGCTGCCATGGAAACCTCGCGGATGCCCTTTGCTAACAGTGACTGCCTGAAGCACAGATGAGGAGCGTTCCCTCCCCAAGACACAGCTCTGGAATCACCCCTCAGCCCCTGAGGGATACTCTCTGCTCCTGCAGCGTTGAGATAAACGTTCTGGGAACCTGTTCTGGGGCAAAGGTGCTGCCAATGAGGCTGGACACAAATGCATCACCAGCCAGAATTCAGCGGAATCCAGAAATACACCCTATATTTCAGTCTCGTCCTGTGCTAATGAGATTCTTACAGTGACATTTGCTGCCACAAAGGGTATTTCCTGGCGCTGTGAGACTTGGAAGGAAAAAGAAAAATCCATCTCAAGGTAGACCACAATTCAGACAATCCCATCCACGTCCCTCTTCCATTATGGCACTGCATTGCCAATGGAACATGAGGGGCTCAGCAGGGTGCGGCCAGTGGAGACTTGGGCTGTGCTCAGAATGCAGCGGGGAGTGGGAGGCAGCAGCTCTTTGGTACAGGGGCAGCGTGGGCTGGAAGGATGCAGGGAGCATCCAGGAATGTGGGTGGAATGGAAACCCCCCACACTGCCCCGACTCAATGAATGTTTGGGTGTTAGTGATGGAGTTTAAAATCAACTGGCCTGTAAATATTATTTAAGAAAAATCACTTATTTAACCCCATGTCTGGAGCATGGGCAGCATCAAATGCGTGTCTTTTGGTACTCAAAAGTCACTATGATTCTGGCCAGGAGATCGGGGCCTGGGGTGACAGGAGGCTGCTGGTGGCAGAGCTGCCATCCTGGCTCCTCACCCCCTGCTCGAGGCACAAAAGTATTCCCAAAGGGTGGGGAGGGGAAACCCAGGAGACCCAGAAATACAAACATCCAAACCTCTCCGTGTCCTAGAAGCATTCCAACTCCCTGCTGCCACAGCTCTCTCTCACACCAGCCACGCTGACTCCCAAGTTGACTTTCCCATACTGATATTTGTTGTTTTAATAAGTTTCACAGGGGCATGAAGGAAGAACAGCAGATAAGATCTGTGCGAGTTAACTGAGACAGCCATCAAGGGAAATTCTGACAAACTGATAAACAACTAAATGCAATTCTTCCAATGAGAGTTATCAGATGGATTAAAGATAAAGCAACAGCACCAGTCCCTGGGAAAAAAAAGCCTGCAGAGCAGCAGTACTCTTCCATATGCCAGCATGCCATGTATGGGACATGCACAGACAGAAAACCAGAGACAGTGGTGGGGAAGGAGCAGTAGCTATAGGACTCTGCATGTAGCTATGGGGCCAAAAGACCCCAGTTTACTCAATTTCCCTTCCTTCTATCACTTCAGGAGGGCTCCAGACTGGTGTCAAACACTGCCTCATCCTCGTCCTGCAGCAGGAGCACACCAGCCCTGGTATACCCTTGCCATGTAGTGCTTCGTTCACTTGCTGTGCTTGGCTAATCCGTCTTTAATCACTTCCCCTTATCTAGCATTCAAGTGAAATGCTATTTTTAGGCTTTAATTGCCAAGCTCCTACCAGTTTTTGTTGCTGCAAAGCCCTGGTATTGCCCATCAGAGATGTTTCTTGTTGGAAGATAACAACACTTAATTTCAGTGTATAGAGAACTTGTGTAAGGCTGGCATCTAATTACTAGCCAAAGAAAAAAAAAAAAGTAGTCCAATAAATGGCTAATATCTCTATCAAAATACAGCTTGACATACAGAATAACCAAGGTTTCATGCCTAGATTTGTCCCAGTGCATTTCACAAATTACCACATTACAACCCAAGGTGAACACCTCGGAAGTCTGCTTGGCTGCAAGGAAGTGTTTCCCATCCTGTACCTGAGAAAAGCAATCAGCAGCACCGTCCCTCCCACCTCTCGCAGCCCTGAAGCTCACCATGCTTTCTCAGGACAGAGCACATTACTGCCTTTCCTTAGCTCTACCCCTGTTCTGTGCAGATTTTCCTACTCAGAGCTGCAGCAAAGGGATGTTCTGGCAGTGATGTCCCCACCTGGCCCTCAATTTGAAACACAAACACAGTAAGCATCCTCCAGTCTGAAAGCCATGTCACCTGGGAAAGACCCTGTAGATACCTGGAGAAGTCAGGAATTCGAGTGGGCTTTCTTTTCAGCCCTTTCTAACATTCAGATCCTAACATTAAATCCCATGTCTGTTTTCCAGTCCCTGCAGCTCTGCGGCTGCTCAAGAAGAGATAGCCTGCCCTTGCCCCCAAGGCCTCTGTGGTTTGGCAGGAAGAAACCAACAACAAATTCCCAGCCTGGAGCTCTTCCAGGCTCAGTGTCACCAGGGACTGATCTCTGTTTGCTTCCTTTGTGTCGCTTTTTGTGCTCCCCTCCCAGCATGAGTTTCACCTTTGCTCATAGGACATCTTCCAACCTCTCTGGGAAACTTCCAGATTTCCTCTAACTCCTTTTTTTGTTTTATTTTGTTTTGAAGCCTACGGTCCTTGATTAGAATTTGTTCTAATCTCATTTTAATTCCTTTTCAAAGTCTCTAGCTGCCTTGGATGTGCTTTAATTCCTTTTTTGAGATCTCCACTCCTTGTTTTAAGTCTTAATTTTGGCCTGAAGTCCTGGGCTGGGTGCACACTTGGGTAATGTACTCCATTGGACTCAACAGCAATGCCATCCCACAGCTTGTTCCTCTGACACTGGTTCTGCCCTTGATATCCCAACTCTTCCCTGATTGATCAGGATCAAAGTGTGGGGCACCACTACATGACCCAGTTAATGGGAAAAATTGACAAAGGACTTAGGCATTTCTCTGATAAAATTCTGCTTAGTTATGCATAACAAGTAGCCCTGGTTCCCTGGAAAGAAAGAGGAGAGAAATTTCCTTCATCGTCTTCAGAGAGCAGCAGACGAATTTAACCCCCAGCTGCCCACAGCTTGCATCATGGCCCCATCATGGACACAGCCCCTGCCACACTGGCCCCATTTCTCAGCCTTTACTCCCCTCACACACATGGAAACTCATCACACGGTGGTCTGGGGGTCCTTTCCCCAGACTGCAGCAAATAAAAGAGCAGTATAGGAGAAAAAGAGCACATTTCAAAACAGAAAACAGAGGGGCTGACTCTTGCTGATCTCATGGCTCACACTGGCACCGGAGGGTTCTCTTTGAATTGCATTGCCCTGTTTCTAAAATGAGGGCATGGCAAAGCCTTCAAGAAAATTTTACCCCAGTTTGGATGGAAATCACCAAATTTGCAAAGAAACAATCTGCTTTGCATCAGGGCTGGCTAACGCAGGTCTGGTCAGGGTGACTGTTTTTTCTGCCTGTCTACATTTGGAAGCAAAACCAGTGGGAATAAGAATTGCATTGGCAGAGAGAAAGACAAGCTCTCACTGTTGGTAAAACCTTAAAAGCCAATTGTTTATTTAAACTAAGTTGAGGTCACAGAGATGTCCAGCATGGAAAAGCCAATTTATTATTTTTTTTCTCTGAAATTCTGCGTCTGAAGTTGCTCAGAAGATGAGGCAGGACACGTGCAAAGGGGCAGTGGAGGAGGACTGGGGAAGATGATGGTGTGTGAAGAAAAGCAGAAACCCTCTGTGAAGGAACACAGAGCTGGGCAGTATGGAAAGGTCGGTGCTCCCTCCCAGCAAGAGCAAACCTTGCAAACAGCTGGAGGATTTCAGTCCTTCTCGTTTCAGAAAAAAACCCTCAAACTCCATCTTTCAATTAGGGAGGATTTAAAAGCTGCATTTTCCTAAGTACCAAAGCGTATTCTCCAGGTTCCCCCAGTGACACATTGTCTGGATGCTGCCATTGCTATAAGGGCTGTGGCATGGACAGGACGCAGTGCATTGCCCAGAGGGAGTCCTGAGCAGCCAAGCATCCCAGCCTGGGACACATTGGTGTGAGCCCACATTTCACCTGATCCTGGGGAACCCACAACATCCTGGCGTGCTGTGTCCTCCCCCTGTGTTCGTGCAGGGACACGGGGTCCCTGGTAGCAGCAGCATCGGCAGACTCATGGTGTGGCCACAGTGCCGGCATCCGAGCGTTGGGCAAAAAAACCCGTGCCCACCCCACTTCTTTTCTGCGGGCAGCTACAAACTGGGGCTCAGATCCCGTTTGATGCAAGAGGCTTTTGAAAATCTGCAAAACCAGGAGGGAGGGAAGTTAGGGAAGTCACATGGCAGAAAGTCTGAGCCGCTTTGTTTGAAGAGACTCCACCTGGAACGGCAGAGTGAGGAGGTACCCGGAGAGGGCTTTGCAATTCAGATCTCGATTGTAAGCACCACCCAAGCAAAGCCTTACGGTGTAACTGAGAACACAAAACCATCAAAGATCCTGAGATTTATGGCCACTTGAAACCACCTCCCACCTATTTTCTAAATTGCTTCTCTCTGAAGCCAAAAGAAAGCTCTGTCTGCAGAGACTTTGCTGCAGAGTGAAAGCATGGCACTTGGGGTTTCATTTTCCTTTTGTTTTCTCTGGGATTGTGTGATATTTTTCACATGATCCAGTACAACAGAAATTGATTGAAGTCAGTACCACGGGAAATGGAAATGTCTGGTTTGTAAGAACTTGCATTTTTTCTTAAGCTCTTTCCTTCGTGTATTCATATGCTTGTGATCACGTGCTCAACTGACCACGGTTTAGTTACTTCTCAGAGCCTGCTCTGTGGATAAAAGCCTTCTCCATCCTGCCTTTCCACAATGCAGAAATAAAAGCTCCTGACAACCAGCACAAAGCCAGCAGCCGGCTCGGAGCACAGCTGAGGTTCCACCCCTCATGACTCCGTCCCTGGGCAGTGTGTTCCTGCCGTGCTCCCTGCCCCACAGCCCTGGGGGCCTCCAGAATCACTACCTTTGCTGTGAATATATTCATCTCTGCTTTTCCAAGTGTTCACATTGTCCATGTCACATTTCCAAGTTCACATTGTCTATGCTGATTCTCATTGGGAAGGACATGATGAGTCTTTGCAGGGCTGTTACTCCATGCACACCCGTCAAAAGCAGAAAAGATCCATCCAGTGACAGGTCCCCAGCCATTAGAGGGTGAACAAGAGTGATAATTAAAAGTTTTGGAGCAACAAAGTCTCTCAGAGGCGCTGCATATGTTTCAAGAAAATAAAATGATTCCAAACTGGAAATAGTGCTGCATTCCCTTGCCAAAAAACATTTGCAGTGTTGGACTCAGCTTTCACCTACGTCTGGTCAAATATTCACATCCATATAAATCTGCACTTGCAGCTCCAAGTGGCAGTATGCATGCACAGTAGGAATAGCTTCTAACTGCTGTGTAGAACTAGGGAGTGAGGAGAGCCCTCACGCTATGGTTGGTGAGCAGGCACTTGGTGCCTGTGAATAAGGGTATTATATACGCATGCACCGTATGCTCTCTTTTGTTCCTACATTAAGAACCACTTCAAACCACTCCTGGTAAGAAGCTTAGAAGATGACCAAGACACTCAAATTCAAAGGAATAGAAATGTAAGGGTGGTTCAAAGTGCACAAAGAGGAACGTGTAAGCATTTCCTCCTGCATTCATGATGGTCCATGGCCTGGAGTCCCAGTGTGGCAGGACCCAGTGAAGAAGGGTCTGCTGTCCAAGATGACGTGAATCATTAAGGACACAGGAAAGTGAGACCTGCCACTGCCAACCAGAGCATCCCACTCATCCCAGTGCACAGCGTTCTCCCTACTCATATGTTCTGCATCCTAACTGGAAATCACAGCTGCTGCTTTGTCCAGCTCTTATGGTCCTGTCTCTCCCAGCCTTTTCTGCACTCCTGAGAGCCACACTTCCATCAGTTCACAGTGCATTTGTGCTTTTCATCCTCCTGTGATTAATAAATTATGTGCTACGGATATTAAGACAGCTCACGTTTATTTTTTCACCAATGGAAAGAGAATGTTGATTTGATCTGAGAATCCCATTTTCCACTGTCCGAATTTAAAGTTCAAGACAAATATGCCACTTACTGGTGATTTACGTGTTTCAGGATTGGCTCTGCTGAAAACAGCTCAGCCCACCATTGTCAGTGAGTCCCCCCTTCTGCTCGTCAGTATTCCCAGAAAAGCAATGGATGAAAGAGGGCAGAGGAACTGAAGTCCACGACGAGCACACTGTAACCCAGAGGTACTGTAAGCACTTATCCTTGTAAAGACATGAGCACCTCCACACCATATCCAGCTCAGCCGCAGTAGGACACTGGCTGCTGTAGGACTCTGTCAGACTGGAACAAAAAATTGTTCCAACTGCAGTCACTGATAGTTTTAGCTCTAGGAGCATTATTGGCTCAAGCCTTCCCATCTAATCCCAGTTACTGCCGGGTTTGCCACAGATACCTTCTGCTGTAATCCCCATTTCTAGATCAAAGTTTCTCAACCAACTGCATAGTTTTGTCTTGTGATAAACCCACATGGGGTTTTTCACATGGGTATTTTGTGTGCTGAGACCCCAGAGAAGAGCTAAGCAAGACATGAGGTGCTGGACTATGGTTCCCATGGATCCCTGCAAAAGCATTTCCAAATCATTTCAGAACAAAATAATTCAAGTGGTCTAAGGGAAAAAAGAAAAGAAAAAAGAAAGAAAAAGAACGAAAGACATTGACAGTAAAAACCCCCTTCATTTTGCTGAAACACTGTTTTCAGTTAGAAAACGGCTTTGCTGGAAATGTTTCCAGCTGCATGGGGCCCCAGGAAGGAAAGTGCAGGGCTCTGTACTGCTCTGCTGCCAGCAGCCCCCACACTCCCAGGGCACCGTCTGCAGGGAGACGCCTGCACCGGGACCCTGCTCCTTTTGGGGGCTGTTGGGAGGTCTCCCCACAACCCTGAGCTGCCCCTCTCACTCTCTGGTAACACCCGACCTCTTTGTTATCCTGATTTTGGGAGAGATGAACCCTTGACTCCTGTCGAGGTGATGGGAGACCATGTGTGAGGCATCCCCTCTGCTTGGGGCGGCTCAGCACATGCTTCTCACCTATATATAAAGGCTCTAACCCGCTATGCTGAGCACGTAGGTGTTGGTGAATGGGTTTTGCTGTCAGGGATGACAGTGCCAGGGGAGCTTCCACACAGCATCGCAGCCGTGCACTGGCTGTGCACGGAGCTCCTGCCCATGCCACCTTCCTGATACACACTTTCCTTGGGAGAGGATTTGCTTTCCGCTGTCCTTTTGCTGTTCTAATCCCCCCCTCCATCTGGAGAGGCTGCCACACAGCCACATCCCCTTCCCTCCCACAGGGATGCTCACACATGGGTTTTGCAGGGCTAAGTTTTCACACTGCAACCTCCGAAACTCTGCCCCTGCCACCGATGGCTCTGTTTGCCTTTGGACACCCTGTGCTGCGGTGGCAGGGCTTCCTCTCCACGGGGACAGGGCAGGACCCGCTCCCTTCGCCGGTGCTCTGGGGTAGGTCAGAACTGGTGCTGCCCTGGCCACCCTCCCAGCAGCACCCCGTGCTCATTTCTGGAACACGCCGCAGAAGTATAGTTAAGGAGCCCTTCATTTCTGATGGAAGTCTGCTTGTGTCAACAGAGAGATGGGATTATTTAGCAGACTTCTTTTTCCACCCTGCTAATTTTAGCCCCTTATATAACATTTCTTTTCAATACAACCCAGTTTCCTTAGCCCACTGAAGGAGCGGCGCTTCTCATTTGTCTTACACCAATGCCTAAAATACTCCAAGGAGCCCGAGGGCTCCCTGTCTGCTCCGCACATTTAGCGCAACCCAACACACACCCAAGGATGGGCAACACCTCTGCAGCCTCCGCACACCACTCCTGAAGCTTGGGGCCAGTCCTGCGCAGCTCTGGGCTCTGCTGCATCCCTCCTGCGCTGCCTCCGGCTGTCAGCCCCGGCACAGCACTTCCTACCTTCCTGAGCGAGCCTCAGCCTTGCATTGTGAAGCTCCAGAGCGCATCAAAAATACATCAAAATAACTCAAACTGCCTTTGACAGACCACGTGAAGTTTGTGATTAGCATTTCAAAGCCACACTCAGGCTTGGAAGGGAAAGGCAAACAAGGAGGCAGCAGACATCCAAACCCAGCAGTTCCCCACCTGACACTGTGCAAAGACTGGGCCAGCCCAGGAACGGGTGCATTGGGCTGAACCCACTTGTGCTATGGCACCTGAACCACACTGCACAACGTCCATCTGTCCCATGTCTGACCATCCCTCCTCACCGGGAAGCTGCTTCCTTCCCTTCCCCTGGAGCTCCCCACTGGTGCAGAGGCAAAGTATGGTTATTCACGGGCTGCTGGCTCTGTCCTTTCCTCTATCCAGTCAGGCCTCTGAGCTCAGTATCCACCAAGGATTCCTAGTGAAGCTTTGAATAAATAATGAGCACCTTATTTCACTTTACAGTAATTAATCTAGGGGATAATGCACTAATTTGCCAATGCTGAGAGCATTTATCTTTTCCTCACAAAGAGTTCTTGCTATTAAAGATTCACTCTGTGCCAACAGAAACAGAACGTGGTGCCCATCTCATGCTATCAGCTGGGTTAGCATTGCCTACAGCCCTCTGTAGCCCACTCCTCAGTGCAGGAAACGCAAAACGTTTCTCTCCTCTTCAGCACCTTTTATGAAGACTTGGTGAAACTTGTGTTCTCCAGATACTCATTATGGGATGGACCATGCTTTTGTCCCCCTTCTTTTCCCATTCCCTCCAAAGGAATAGAAAAGCCCTTGGCATAGGGTGTTTGTGCAGCACCCAGCCCCTGGACCAGGGCAAGACCTCCCAAGCACGACCACCAGGTAAATAATCATGATTCATGAGCTCTAACTTCAAGTTTGGATATTGAACTCCTGAACAAAGCTGGTGAGTAAAACTCTACAACGCACAGCAGCCTCAGTCCACATGGCCGCATTACTCAGCATGAAGGAAATCATTCCACATGAATTCAGTATCGCTGATCTAAGCGTCGGCAGAAAATTATTTTCACCATAGTCTTGAACTGTTTGACCTTCTCATTGAAAATGATACCAAAGAACATTTGTTTTCAGCTACCCGAGTTCTCATGCCAATCCTGGCACACCAATCAGCACAAATCCACCCAATGCAGCACCTGCCAGGAAGCTGCATGGAGGTGAATGGCAACAGGCACTGCCAAACACGGGGGTCTCCAACTCCTCAAGGCCAGACAGAGCGACAAAGCAGCCTCTGTCTTTGGAGGTAGCCTACAGGTTTTGGTTAAAATTATGGGTAGCACTTTATTTGTTGCTGTTAATGGTTATGAATACAAGCACCTGAACACTGATCCCCAGAGCTCTGCTAAAGATGGAGAAGTTGAATTGCAGAGAACATGCAGAGAAGCATTGTCTGCAGGGCATCTCCCCAGGAGGGCAGACACAGATCCTCCCAGTGCTGCCTCCTGCCCTGTTCAGGTTGGATGTTAGGAACAGTTTAATTTCGGAAAGAGTGGTGATGCAGTGGCACAGGCTGCCCAGGGAGGTAGTGGGGTCATCATCCCTGGAGGTGTTCCAGAGCTGTGGAGATGTGGCACTGAGGGACATGTTTAGTGGGCATGGGTTTGGACTTGGTGATCTTACAGGTCTTTTCCATTCTTTATGATTCTGTGATCAGATAGGGTTGGGTTGCCACAGACATCTGCAGGGCAGCTTTCCTCAAAATATCCACACTTAGCCAATGTTAGAAATATCCCTGGGTCTCCTCTGGTACCACACTCCTATACAGATTCCTTAAAATCCATGTCCTCAGTCAAAATACAGAAATCTCACTGGGTTCCTCACTCCTATAAAACCAAAGGGAGATGCACTGCTGCAGGATGCCCTCCGCAGAGAAACCCACCCCAGTACAGGAGGTATGCTGGGGTTTGTGGCTCCTGGAAGAGCCAGGTGATGGGCATCTGGAGGACAGAGAAGCAAAAAGGGGAGAAATTAAAACCAGGACAGAAAGCTCAACTCACAGTACGAAAAAGGAACAACTCTCATCTTGCATCCTGCATGGTGCAAAGTGCTTTGTTCAGGCTTCTCTCACCTTACATTGATCCACCTCAACCTTGAACACAATCCAGCTGCATTTCTGTCCTTAAAAGAGCTGCAAGAATACCCCCCCCTACCCCAAACCTAGTCAGCTCAGCACAAGTCCCTCCCTTACGCAGCTCACAAGTAGGAGAGGGGAGGGAATGTCTGTGCAAATTAGCATTGCTTACATCTTATACAGCAAGAAGGAGAGCATACATGCATTCTTCCTTAATATATACATCAATAGGAAAGGAAAAGGGTGGTTCTAGGAGCTTGTAATTACAGAAAACACAGCACAGATTTAGCAACACTATTTTGAACAGCCCCAGGAGTGGAGGTGGGACCAGGCAGGGGTTATGGGAGTGTGTGTCTGTGTTTGTCCCCTTGCCAGGGGGAGGTGACAGGGCCCGGGGGCTGGCCACGCTCAGATAAAGGAGATGGCAGCACAGGGGATGGAGAGGAGGGCTAGGAAAAATGAATGTGAGAGAGCATGGATGGAGGAGCTGTTGATGGAAGTACAAGGGAGCTGTCATCACACACCATCACGTGCTTGGATGCCTTAAAACCACCTGAGTTCTGCGTAACTGGCACTTAGACCTTGTGCTTGTGTCCAGACAAAGTTGCTGCTGGGCAGACAGCACTTCTCTAAATACAATCACTGCGCACACTCCTATCAGCAGCCTTGGAGCAGGCCAGGTGGCAGAGAAGGTACAAAATAGCACTGATAGCTCCGTGACCATTGAGAATTTTGAACATATAAAACAATAACCCAAAGTGGATCATCTCCATCCCAGAAACTCCTGCTGGGACACCCACTGGGGCCATGCCTTTGCCAGCAGCGCGGAGCACTGGGGGAAGCCACTGCTGGTTGTTCCTCTGCTGAGGTTCTCCTTGTGACAAGTGAGTCATCGGGAACGAAGCTAACAAGGATGGCGTCACAAACTTAACAGAAAAATTATATCCCTCTGGATATGTGTTATATTTGGAGAACAAACTGAAGAACGAGGCATTCCGCAACTGCGATGCTGTGAAGATCTGTGTACAGTCCTCCTGACACCAAAACTCCATTGCAAGGACACTGCTGAACGATGGTGTCCTTCTGTCTGTAATTATGTTTGTTTCTACCTAAAGCATCAAAAAGCGCTCACATCAGCAGTTTTCTAACATTCGTCCTGGGTCTGTTGGTCTCTTCTGGCCATGGCACACAGGGCACCAGACCTGCTCCCCAGTGAGGAACCAGAACTCAGTGATCAGCAGGAAACCAAGCACCGGGTGAGAACCCCCACCCCACTGAAAAGCAGCTACAATCCCATGGCTCCGCGTGCCAGGATCCAACAAGCTCCCCATGGGAACACAGTTTACTCACTCACGAAGACCAAGGAATAGGATTGCAGGGGAGCAGAGCAGAGCGAGGCCAACCTCCCGGGGAGTGCTGCTGATTTCCTGACTGCAGGCGCATTGTTCAGCACACACATGTGCTGTGTGCCAGGCACCCCTGCGCTTCCCCACACACAACCACAGAATCAATGCTGCTGTGCTCTGGGATCTTTATGAGAGCTGATGAAGCCTCACGGCTCCGTTAATGTCCCCTTTAATACTTGAACAGCTCAATACTCGCACGCAGTGCTGTGCAGGGGCAGGACTGTGAAGCTCCAGGTCCAGAGGGATGGGGTCCAGGGGAGCTGCGGGGCTGCCCCGCAAACACCTCAGCCAGGAGCACTGGGGGCAAAGCTCCCATTCAGGCTCCATGTACAAGTGGCATACACAGAGATCAGGTGGGAGAAATCTGCCAAAACAGAGTTAAACGCTGCCACGCTATTAATGCTGAAATATTGGAAATGGAGCCAAGAAACTGCACGTTAGGGAAAGATCAGAGGATAAGCACATCTCACTGACTTGTTTCTTTTTCGTGTTTTCTCAAACCCCGATCAGATTTGTGCAAGTGGAAATGTGTTTCATAGCCGAGAGAACGCGCTGCCCCTCCGGAGGACTCTGCCCTGCTCCGGAGCAGCATTAGCTGTGTCTAAAAGAAGGAGCCATGGCATGACTCATACTTTCCAGTCCCCATAATCCCTCTCAGAAGGTTTCAGACTTAAGAGTTTTCCTCTCTCTGACTTCACTTTTGCTATAATTTATGCACCTGCTTTGAAGAAGCCTTTGAAAAATCTGACAGCGGAGGAAAAAAGAGCTGTTTTATCCACCTGATGGACAGGCTGAAAGGAAAAAAGCCACAGCTGAATTCTGCCTTACCAGGAAAATAACATCTGCCTGCGTAACTTTCTACCAGGCTGTTAGTAATCAAAAATAAACTACTAGAAACCCTTTGTCAGAACAAGGGCAGGGCTTAAGTGAAAGAATAAGCAGTTCAACAGTCAGAAGTGTGTGGCTGACATAAGACAGAGCAAATGTCTTTTAAAAAACACACTAATGAATTATGTATGAGTGCACGCTCGAGGGCCGGGATCTTGTGTTGGGCTCCCAGTGGCAGCAGCGGTGGCTGTGCTGTCCCCAAACTGCCCGACCCTCCTGAGCCCAGGGCTAGGCTTGGCTCCCCTGAAAAGGAGTTTTAATGGAGTTTCAGAAAGGTCAGTACACAAAGACTAAAATAATAGGCACGTCAGAACATAGACAATGTCATTTTTCTTTTTCTTCCCATTTTCCCTGGGTCTGAAACCATGAATGACACTTATTTAAAGCCGCTTTGGAGTTGCAGCTTCATACGTAATGACAGACTGTGGCTGGTGGCATCTAAACCCCACAGGTGAGACCAGCCCCAGGCAGCCCACAGCCCTTCCCAGCTTGCAGCCCATCCCCGTGTGCTTGGTGCCTCCTGATCCGCCGGCCTGCCCCGTGCTGGCAGCCAGCCCCAGGCTTTCAGAAGTGAAAAACCTCGTCCTGCGCTCAGATGTCTCTCCTGCTCATTTCCTGCTCTTACCACCTCTCTTTTCTGCACTGCGCTTTACTGCAGAAGGGAAAATACAACCTGAATCATCTTGCTGCTTCCCACAAAGGCTGAGCTCCTCTTGGAGGACAGATTTCAATGCTCTCATCCTTCTACAAAGCCACCGGGCTGGGCAGAGGAGCTCAGGACCTGCAGAGATCAAGGGGTAACACCTGGGTTCACTGCATTAGGAGCCAGGATTGTGCTCAGGGAAGTAAATAGGAACAACTAGCTGTTCTCAGAAAGAGCTGTGATGCATTGGCACAGGCTGCCTAGGGAAGTGGTGAGGTCACCATTCCTGTGGGTATCCAAGAACTGCAGAGATGTGGCACTAAGAGACATGATTAGCAGGCATGGTGGGGTGGGGTTGGACTTGGGGATCTTAGTGGTCTTTTCCAACCTTCCTGATTCTATCTTTCTCAGAGCAAGCAGCTGGATCTCTGGAACACCCATCCCTTTAGGTCTTGAACTAAAGATCAGCAAAAAAAGAAAACAGCAAAATGAGGGAAAAAGCATCAGAGTTCTTCCAGAAGCTGCCTGAGTGTGCTCTCACCTGGTTTGTATGCTGCAAAGAGAGATTCATTTTGTGCAACACTGCCCAATGCACAATTCTTCCCTATAACCTCTTCTGCCTCACATGTAAGATACAGCCATAAAGCAGGAAGATTTCCTTGGGTTACTGCTTTTTTAGCGTTGTTTTACAGTCTGTTCATCTATGCTGTGTATTTTTAACATCTTTTTGATTGCTCCCTCCAACTAAAGAGGTGAGTGCACGGCATATGCTGAAAAAACAAATACTTTTACTACTGGCTTTGGGGAAGTTTTTGGTAAATAGCTGCATCTGTTTCTAAGTTTACTTTGTTCTAAAGTGGTGATAATATCTACCTGCCTGATGCGGTGCTCCTGAAGCTGTTAATTAAGAACACTTTGAGTTTTATTGGTGTTTGCATTTGTGGCTGTGTTTTGGGTGTATAAATGAATGGGGCCCCTGGGGAAAATTAGTATTTCTGCTGGAATGCGAAGCTTAGGAATATGAATAATAGAGACAGACCTTCTTGAAACAGTGCAGTTTGTCTGATCCATTTCTAAAAAGTCTTATTACTGAGCTGAGAGTGTAAATGATGCAAAATTGCCATGGCGTTGAGCTATTTCAGGGCATTCCAAACTCAGGTGATAATATCCCAGTACTCCTCTGGTAGATTTATCTAGTGGTAATACTTCTGCATCCCCTCTTATTCTGCAGTCAATGACTAGATCTGCTCAGAAGAGCTCAGGAGCCTTTATCATTCATCGTCTTGATGACTGCAAATGTCTCTTCTATGGTAAGAGAAACAAGAACTATCTGCACCTATATGAACATGAAATTTTAAGAACACTCCTGTCCCTGGATCTTCTCCAAGTGTAAATAATGGGAAGGGGACACCAGGGCAGTGGGAAGGGATTTAGAAGGCTTCTGGTCTACATTTAGGGTGGATCTCATAGGTAAGATCTCCAGCTTCACTACTCACAGACATGCTAAACGCAAACATGTTACTCCACACAAGTCTTGTATCATTAAATCAAATTAAAAAGGCGCAAGTGTGATATGTCTGCACTTTTATACCCTTCTCTCAGCAGTGTGGGGGGAAGCATTCACTTGGAAATCTCAATTATAATTTGGCTGTCAGCTCTATAATTAGACCAGTTAGGTCATTTTGAGAGCAGAGTGTGCTATTCACCTCACATAACAAATAACCTGTTGCTCCACCCACACTCTGTGCACCTTACCAAAGACTTAGGAATACACATACAGCCTCCAAAACCCTTCTTGGAGATATCAGACAATCCCACTACAACCAGCCATTCCAATTGATTGTCATTTGACTGATATGGATGAAGGCATCAGTCAGAAAACCGGGTCCCATTACCTCATCTATTTCTTTAAAAAGAAATAATTAGGGCCATACATACGCTTTGAAGCTACCACACAACCAGGTTATTTTGGGAGGTTGTGCAGGAGGGTCACAGAGCACCTGTGACGGAATCCTTATATTCAGCCGTCAGTGACTAACTCTAATCACAAACACAAGGTAGCCTTCGCCATCCGCAGTCTCCATGGCTTCAAACACGCAACTGAGGACTAAACTTCCTTACACACAGTACCCACAGAAACCCCGCTGAGAGGAGTTGGTGCAAATCTTGTGTGTGTTCAACTCAAGACGTGGCTTCCTGCAACTCAACGTCTACATCCAGGCAATCCTCACTGAGCTCACGGCTAAGCTGTTCTCCATGCCTGTGCTAATACAGCTGCTTGCTGTTGAGAAAATAACATAATTGCACACCAAGCACTAAGCCTAATGAAACTATATTGATTTTGTTGTTAAGAACTATGTTTCTAGGATTTCTGGGCTACCAAAATGTGTTTTCTAAATGGTACAGAGACAGTAAAACGCAGAGAAATCCCATTAATGATGAAACAAATAACCCAGCTCAGCAGCCATACTCGTTTCACATTCAAATCCTAAAAGTGATAGATTTTAACGTGCTCTGTGCCTTGCCACCTCCTTGATGACAGATAGTTTCAAATGGCACTAAGTCACTGGTCATTACTTAGATAACTCTTTTATACCATTTTACCTCCAGCAGAGGGAGGGGGCTCACAATGCCTAAGCTCCTCTGTACATGAACGCTGTGGATGAATACCTACACAAAAGCCCAAGATGGGGCAGGGAACTGGAGAGCACTTTCCAATGTCCACATGGTTTCTCCAGCAGCCTCTTAATCTCAGAACCTATGGCAAACATTGACTGCCCTCGTGGAAACCACTGCACAAAGATTCATTGCCAGACACCGAGGCTTTGAATGTGCTATAGAAATGCTGCACTCCTAAATTTGGCTGTTCGTTATCACTTCCACGCAATCCACAGGGCAATAGCTTTCCAGGACAGCCTTCCCAGGACAGCAGACTTTCATGCTTACAGCCTAAAACATGAGCGTGCAAGAGTACACTGTCCAGAAGGAAAACAGAGCCTGGGATGCATATTAATTACTGGTGGCAGAAAGCCCAGGCAAGGTTGCTGCTCCATAGTCAAGTCATAAATCTGTCCAAATAGGATTCTGACTACGTCTGCTGTGTTTATATTACAGAATTTTATGGCCATGTGATTCTTCACCTGGAGAGGAATAGTATCGCTGTGCAGCCAGCTAACGACAGAGATTTATTATCTGGTTAAAAAGACCTCGATGTTCTATGTGGGCCTTGCTCAGGTTGGGAGAACCCGTGTGTCCCCAGTGCCTGCAGCGCCGGAGCTGCAGGAGGAATGGGCAGGGGATGGCGACACAGACACCAGCAGGGCTGGGTCTGGGCACTGCCTATGTGGTGTGGGACACAGCTGTCCCTGCTTCAGACCCAACCTGAGGGTTAAGGAAGCTACTAGAGTCTCAGTGCATGCCTCAGTTTCCCTCTCCGCAAAGTGGGCCTCGGGAGAACCTTGTTCAGTGTTGCCATCAGGAAGAACACGACACAGCCAAATTGATGTCCCGAATAGGGTCTTTCTCCTACATTTAAAGGATCCAATTTCTGCAACCAGAAGCAAGAAAATGTCCAAACTGACAGCAAACTAAAATGCAGATTGTTGAACAGCTGTTCCACAGAACCAATCTCTCCAGGCCTCTTAGATGCTGCAGATGACACATTAACCTTAAGCACTGAAGAATTCTAATTGAAGGAGGAAAATGTCCTTATTTTTATAGAAACTTAGCCAGCAGGTGCTCCTGGTCTCCCAGCTAAATGGGGCCTTTAATTGCACCATCACTCATTCCCTCCTTGCTACGAGCTTAATGCTAAGCAGATGCTTAAGTCTGTTGACTTCAGAGGGAGGACTCACATGCTGGAAGTTAGCATGTGCTGAAGTTTCCCACTCTTAGAAAGGTTTTCACTTTGCCTCTGGGCAGATCCAATGGAGGGTCTGGCTGGTTGTGAGCATCACATAGCCCCAGGCAGCAAGGCAGGATCAGCTCTCTGCTCTGATACTCACTCTTAAGAGGGAAATTTCTAAAAATGCAAGGGAAGGCATCTCACATTCCTTGTTAATGTACCAACATACAGCTCCAAAAATCTCCATTTTCTACTTGATCCTCAAAAGAAAATGTTTGAAATAATCCATATTCATTAGAGTTTTTAATCCCTCACATGCCAGAATTCAGCAGGCTGCTAATGAAGAAGACAATTATACAGCACTTCAGAGAAGGAAAAAAAAGCCCATCAGAACAGGTGCAAAGGCTGGAGCTCTGCCATATTTGCTCTCTGTGCTTTAGCACAGCACATCATTATTTTACTTAAAATGTATTGAAACATCCCAACAGTTTAAAGCATCAGTATGAAAGGGAAAGAGGTGACATTTAAGATTAATCATTAGCTGTTGACCACCAAAGACACTTAATCAAAAAGACGACAGCTGGCCAAACTAAGCTTTATCTGTATTCCTGAGAAACACAAGCACAAATGATGCTGTATCAGCAGAGCAGCAGAAAGGCAGATTGTGTTTGTTTTGCCCCTTGAATTTGGGCTGTGATGTGAAAGTACAGAGTAAAGAAGTGGTGCCCAAGGGATTTATGTTCTACCAAGACCAGCTTAGGAAAAGTGAAGATTTTCTGTCTTTGCAGATGCGTGTCAGAGGCACAAGAGAGAAAATGCCCTTCAGGAGTTTGTGCAGGAATTCATGGCAAAGCCATGCTTTGATGTGCCAATACCAGCCAGTCCCTGCCCAACAGACCATCACCTCTCATCTTGACACTTCCTGCTCATCCAACCTGCCTGGGTGGGAGCACACACACACTGGAGTGGGACAATGCTACAGGACTGAATTTGAGAGCACTGAGCTAAGTTGTGGCTCATCCGACTCACCAGAGCCACTTTGAGAAAGACAGCAGTGGAGGTCAGTGGTGAAGGATGCTTACTGGATGAAAGAGGCTTTTAAGAGTGGTTTTCAATGTCCTTTTGATGCAAGACCTCATTCTATGGGTAGGAAGAGAAAGCCCATTTACCAGTGTTATGGCTCATTCCCCTGAGAAAATGCTAAGGAAAGGAAATATTCCAGATAATAACGAGGGATGAAATGACACCATAGGTTTAAGTGGTGCAAAACTGTTTAAGGACTCGATAGAAAAGGAAAAAGAGAATAAAATCAGGAGGAGGCTCAGTACTTCATTTCCCCTGGGATATAAGGTCATATATTACTGATAGAAAGGATCTGATCTGCTGACCATTTAGACACACAACTGCACCTCGTGCAATGATACATCTAATTTGCACACAATTATCCTGTTTTTCCACATGCAGATTGAGTAATTGCTTGCATAAATTGCAAGGTACATTTGCATATTCCAACTGCCTGATTTGCATGCTAAATCACAGCAAATGTGTGTACAAGCTAACTGTTCATCCTGCTTTGTGCGTGCACACGCTTGCCTGAGTCTACACAAACTAAGACCACAGATTATATCTGCATGGAAAATATCAGCAACAAACTCACCTACCAAAACTGGCCCAGAGCTTGTGGGTGGTCACTTCTGAGTTGCTTTAGGATTAGTTTATAGCAACAAAACCTCTGATGCAACAGGCTTAGGTAAATCAAGCAGGGACAGCCAAAGCAGTAACTTTCTCTCTCTGTCTGCTCTGCTCACTGTTACGAAGATCACCACCTGTGATGAGCAGACAGGTTGAGTCCCCACTGATCTGCCCAGCCTGGAGCCCGACCAGTGGCTGGGATCCCAATTTCAATGTGCCAGCAGTGGTGAGAGACACCCCACATGGTGCCCTCTGCGGTGACATCTGTCTGACCCACACACTGAGAGCACTCAAAGCAAAATCAATAGGGCCAACAGGGACTGATGTGCTCATTTAGCTCTGCTTTACTGAGCAACCCAGCATGTGTCTAGACCAAGCCCAGAGTGCAGATCCTGTTTGCCAAACCAATAATGATGTTTCATTGGCAAAGGAAGAGAATCATGTATGCTCTGTTCCTCACTCTTTCCCTCAGCATGCATTGCTGCCTACTGCCTGAGATGGGACACTAAGCTTGGTCATTTGCACTGATCTGTCAAGAAGAAGGCCAATCTGATTATGTGATTAACAGTTATGGAAAGTAAAGCCCATACCCTTCAAGAACAGTTTTTGTTTTCTCTGTAAAACATATTTATGGCTTGTTTTGGGGTAGCATACATGAGCTGTGAGTCAGGACAGTATTGCACTTAGTGGCATATAAACACAGAACAAAAGATGGAACTTCCTACAAAGAGTTTATGAATTCAGTATATTACATCTATAACTCCTGGAAGTGGTATTCTCCATGCCCAAGTTATCTGGACCACAAAGCAAGTTTCTCAGAAGTTAGCGCAACCTAAGAAATATTTCACAGCCACTTTACAAGAAGCTCTTAAGAGCATCTTTTAAAATAACTACTAAGTCAAGAGGGTTTCATTCATGGTCATTCATAACCAGAAACTTGAGCAAATTTGTTCTTTAGCTTAATGGACCTGCAAA
Source organism: Aquila spilogaster (assembly GCA_024606505.1). Classification (NCBI taxonomy): domain Eukaryota; kingdom Metazoa; phylum Chordata; class Aves; order Accipitriformes; family Accipitridae; genus Aquila; species Aquila spilogaster. The sequence goes on along the minus strand of JANHGO010007375.1, from coordinate 10,454 downwards.
AATAATGGAATTACACCTGCCCCAGTGTTCAGCAGAGACAAACAAGAGGTCAGGCGTCACTTTACCGAGACCTCGTGCATTTGCCTAGAATGATGGATGTCTCATTTCAGCAGGCAGAATTTATATGTTGAACTTGGCTTTGGCCAAGGCTGCAGGTATTGAATGAGATCATCCCCTGGGGTTGCTGAATGTCTAAAGTTACTCCTATAGAATAACACTGTGTGTAAACACAGACAACACAAACGTGTCAGTTAGCAAAACGAGCTCTGATAACCAGAGCAACCTAGAACGCAGCATAGCTTGTGTCTGGTGGAGCTATCTCCTTATCAGGACAAAGTGCCCTGTTGTGCTCTCCTGAACCCCATGCAGAAACTTGGTGTCACCATACAGACAGTGCTGGCTCTGCTGGCACATTAGGCAGTCAGAAGGCCTTGCTCCTAAAACACTCCTATTTGACAAGAACGGCTTCAGTCAAGGCAGGGCTTGGAAATGAGCAAAGAGAAGTAATCATACACTTAGTACCACATTTGCTTTAAATTTAGCTTGAAGAGTCAAAGCAGCAATAAATAGGAACCAGCATCCCTGGAATCAGATATCAAGCCCACAACTTTGCCAAACTAAACCAAAAGTGCGTGCCAGTCATGCCATTTGGCATCTCCTCCTAAAGGAAAACACAGGGACTGAGCCCTTTGAGAGCTCTTCTGGTACCAGAGGGTCTTCAGCATTCCTGAGAATGAAGTCCAGATCACCTACTACACGGATATTGTCTTAATACACCATAGAAAAGAGCAGGTGCTCTGAAAAACGAAACTGCTGCTGTGTGTGCCTTCCTTCCTCATAGTAATAGGTAACACACCTAAAAGCCCTGGCTTTCCTCAGCTAAATGCTACAAAACCTGCTGAGATCCACCAGACTTCTACCTGACGAAGATTAGAGGCTAAGAATAACCACGGGTTGACTAACCGAGTTTAATTCTGCTCACTGGCAACGAGTGAGAGGTACATCTATAAAGGGAGAGAGCACTGCTGCCACAGCGCTGGCATTTATTTATTTTTAATCTCTGCTTCATCCTAACAAAAACTATCCTTTCTGAAAACAAACCCATTCCTTAATGACGTCAGTCAGGTCAGTCGGAGGCAGAGGTTCCCACAGCTCCAGATGCTGTACCTTTCCAGGTTCACTCTTGCTTCTATCTGCGAGATTTGCTTATTTACTGTTTCTCTTGCACTGTTACATTTAAGTGTTGATTGATAATAAGAGCTACTGCACCAGGCAGTCGTGAGGATTACCTAATTAATGTTTGTGAAGCACTAAGATCCTCAGATGAAAGGAGCTAAGAAACGCAAAGTATAATTATCATGTATTATTAATAAACTTCTGGCACATTGACAGGAGAAGAGACAACACTTTTTTTTGTTTCCTATTCTTTTCTAAAAAGACTTTCATGCTACAGGAGACAGACTTACCAAAAAGCCACTAATTAGCAAACGAGGAGTGGAAGCTCCCCATCCCCCCACAGAGATTTTAAGCAGTGAGGCTGAGACATCCCTCTTTGCTCACATTTTCAGATTTCTGATCCTATTACGGGGATGCCTGATGGATGTTGCGTTTTGTCGACGTGAGATTCAGGCACAGACAGGTGCATGGGTTCGTGTCCTGTGCTGCTGATCTCCCTTGTTGACACCCGTGTTCCAGAGCAGGCAGGATGCAGGGTGGTGAGCTGAGGCCACCCTCCATCGCTGCAGTGCCAGTGCCTTGGGGACATGTCACAGAGCGGTCACAGCCGGGACATCACTGGACCAGAATAGCTGCAAACTTCAGCAAACAGCAAAAGCACTCACATATTATGATGTGCCAGGGAGAGACTTGTGAATGGGCAGAGAGAGAATGCTCATAACAGTGCTGTGAGTCCTTGAAGCCATGCAGAGGTTAAATGTCAATCTGGAGGTGGCATGGAGCAGGGAGGGGACAGTGATGCAAATGCTCCCAGAGAGCAGTAGACCGTAGGATTTATCCTCTGTAAAAATCTACTGAAAGCTTCAGTGGCAAGAGAAGTGCTGGAGCCCTGGGTTGGGAAAAGAGAACTAGGGGCAGCCTGGGACCAAATCCTTCTTGGCTGCTGCCTAAAACGTGATGAAGGAGCTCCCAAAGCAAAGAAAAGCCTGAGTTCTGGCCAGCTGCTGTCCCGTGTATCTCGTTGCTATCAAAGGCAGCACTCACTTTGTCTGAGGAGTTATGACTGCTGCAGAGAGATGTTTGACTTGTTTGTTACATTTGCTGTGTTTGTCAAAGAGGAGCTGCTTGTTAGGTCTTAGAGGTAACTGAAAACCAGCACTTTCCTTGCCCAGGATACAAAGGATATACTGTACTGGATATAACAATATCATTTCACAGTACAATTATATACACAGCCTAATATTTGCACCCTCTTATTGCACAGTTCAGTATGACAGAATCCCCTTCCCACAGTCAGAATAGCATCAGAAGTTGTCCTTGCACAGACTTTGTGTTTTTGGATCTTATGGAGAAAACCCAATTTTTTTGTGTAACCATTCAACCCTTAAACATATCAAAGCTTTCCAGGACCTTCCTATGCAGAGTGGGCTCCTTTAGGAGACAGCAGGCCAGCTGGACACTCTCCTCTGCCATGGGAGCACACGGTGGCTTAGGGCGATGGGAAGCCAGGGTCCCCCCCAGCTCTGCCCCCTCCTTCCCACTGACCTTGGGCAATTGTCACCTCTTCACTTTAAGATGGGGATAATACATACATCACAGGTCTGTCCTGGCCTTAAGTAATCCATCTTTTCAAAGCACTTTGAGAGCTTTGCTTGATGAGCAAAGACATTATAATACTCATCTGTTCCCATTACATTTAATGGGAGTTTCAACCCACAGAGAAGCAGCTAGCATCACAGGACATAGATGTAAGCGTGCTTGGGATACTTGAATGCTAGCACTTTGGTAGGCACTGCGTAGAGTGAATACAAAGGCACAGTGCTCGTGTAGAGATGCTTGAAAGTCTTATGGACATACTGTAGAATGAGTAGAACCTTTTCATTAAAAACTAGATCAAGACCTCACCAACTCCTGCTGGCAAACATTCTTGGCTTGTGTCAGGCTGCAAAGGGGACAGGAGAGACCTCAGGCAGAAGACAGAAGTCAGAAAGCAGTCAGCCTTGGAGGGGAAGCTTACTGCAAGATTTGCTTCTGCTGTACAGAGTAACTGAGAAACAGGAGGTGAGAGTGCGGATATTGCCCTGGGGACTGAACCCAGGGCAAGGTGATCTTAAGGATAAAAGGAGCCAAAGCTAAAGCAGCTCAGGTAGAAAAGTGCTAAGTAATAGGGCATGGGACAGGGATGCCTGAGCTCTCGCCAGTCCATAGGTGTGTGACATGGAGCTACATGGTGCTGATTCATGCACTCAGCCTTTGAAGCAATTTTGCCCCATCAGACAGCACCAGGGCTCCATGCTTCTCATTGAAACAAGCCCCTGCTGGAGCCAGACCTCCAGACTTAGGAAACAAATGGGGCAGCCCATGGTAATATCGTCTCTGATCTTCTTCTGCCTTAGTGAGGGAGAAGTGACAATGCGTAGATTCTTTGGTGAAAACTAATATTAGTGTCTTGCTTCACATTCACTGCCACACTGCGTCTTTCCTGTTGCTGCCAGATATCTCCACAGAGTAAATCATATTGACTGTGTTTATTATAAGAACTAAATGATCAGCTGTGAACTTTCTTTGACATAAATATTTTGCCATTAGTAGTGACAAATAGCAACGCTGCTGTCGTAAAAGTAGCGTCAGGTTGGTTCTCTCCGTGGGGGCTTCACGTTGAGAGAAATCAGAAGGAAAGTGTGGTCTGCAGGATCAAGAGGAACAAAGAGCTAAAAGCACTCCTTTCCCTCCCGCAAGCTGATGGCAAGGACACTTATCCCACTCCATAAAACTGTTACATGAAGAAAATGTTTTATAAAATGAAATAACTGCACCTCTGCACAGCCATTTCCAGCAACCGGCTCAAGGCTTTGCTTGCAATGCAGCAACTGAAACTGCACTCACAGTTTGTGAGCATTACCCCACACTGCATTTCCTGCAGCCCAGGCCCAGTACTTTTATTCTGAATCTTTATTCCTAAGACTCCACAGCTACAGATGAACAAAACAGGGATTTGCCATTCTTGCAAGATTTCCTACATCTCTGACTGATGCTGGCACCTTCAATCATATCTGTTCACAGGCTGAGCAACTGAGAGGATGGAAGAGCGCTGAGCAGCAAGGCGAATGAATCTCAGACAGATTTTTTGAGAGGTACAAATGAGAGCTGGTGCTTTAAAAATAGCACCGACTGTACTTCTACAGCACACATCCTCTGAGGAATTCATTCTGAGCGCAGCAGCCTGTCGCTCCCCTCCTGAGGCAGGCGTTCTCATACAGATGTGGATACCCAGGCTCAAAGAACCACAACGTGGTCCAGGCTCCCCTAGCAGAGTCAGAGATAAGTTAAAAACCCAAGGATGTGCCTACATATCTGTTTATGAACGCTATAATTCATGGTACATGCATTGAAAGGACTACTAGGCATAACAATTTCAAGTTTTCTTTTTCAAAACACTTTGGAGACTGCAAGCCTACAGGTTTGTATTGCAAGCTGCTGAACCAAAAATAGTAAGGTAGCACATGCCAGGCAGCTGTCTGCCTGGATCCAAGGGTGCTCCAGTAATAAGCCTGGAGAAAGAATCACCCTTGATAGGTGAGGGTCCCACCTGGAGAGCTTAGAATAAGCTTGTTGTTGGCAGATGTATGTCAGAGAATTGCATGAAGTGTTGCTTTAGGAACGTGGGGGACTGAGAAGCCAATGCCATGGCACCTCCTTGCTTGTGATCCCTGTAGCAGAGATTCTTTAAAGCCAACAAGAACGAAAGGACACAATTACTGAGCTGGCAACAGTAACATTTTTCCCCTAATTGAGGACTTAGGGAGGCTGTAGCAAAGAGGAGTTCTGGGACCTGAAGGCACAGCAGTACCTTGTGGAAAGGTCATTGGTGAGACACTGCAGGGAGCCGACTGTAGGAATTAGGGCTCCCCAGGCAAAAGACATAAGAAGCTCACTGGAAGGACAAGTGCCCAGAAAGGAGCCGCAGGATGAAATGAAACTGATATAGAGCAGCAATTGTTTGTACATCCACAGGACAGTGCTGTGGTAGAAACCCAGCGATAAGCTATAGACCAAAGAGACAAATCCCTGAGCCCATGGGGAAGGCTTTGGTTTGAGGCTTTGCTTTTGAAGATCTCCAAAACCAGAAGTTTACTTTGGATGAAGGGGAATGTTCTCCTATATATAGCAGAACAGCCAAGGCAGTAGCTGTACCAGAAAAATGAAGCCCAGAGCTGCAAGCAAAATACGGGCAATCCAGCTTTAACTGCCAAAGTCAACACCTGCCCTGTGGTGGGATCCTTAGAGGCAGGAGGCACCGCTAAGGTGGGACCCCTACAACTAGGGAGAGGGGTTTCCTCTGCTGAATGCTAAATTCAGGCGGGTTCCTAGAGATGAATGAAAACTGCGTGCCATAAGGGAGGGCCAGGAATAGAAAGCCCATGTGGGGGAAGAATGCTCTAGATGTAGCGAATACATCTCCAAGAGGTTTTATCATTCTTATTTTGTCCCTACTATCAACAATAATAAGGAAGGAGCTTACAGAACAGCCTTTTCAATCCCTAAGCAATGCATCCAGAGATTAGCAGCAGAGAGCAGTGGGCAGCTCGAGAAAAGCTGTTCAACAAATGTAGAGGCATGCATAATAAGATTACTGAATTGGAGTTGCATGTTTTCAAGGATAAACGTGATATTATTGCACTGGCAAAGACATAGTAGGAACAAGGTGAAAGATGAGAAAAAGCCTGCCAGAGCTGTGGGACTGCTACAGCTGAGCTCCTAACAGGACAGGAACAAGGGAGAGGCAGAGGCAATGAAGAGGAGCAGCTCCCCATGAGCAGAGAGGAAAAGCATACCCTAATTGACATGCAGATATGCAGAGCAGCTTTTTGCAAAGTGGGTGATGTCATCATGTTTTTCTCAGCCTTCAGGACAGCAAGAGAAAAATAGATTGCATAGGAGTCTACAAGACAAGCAGGCTTTTCCCCCTGCCCCCCTCTCTGCAAAACTAATTGCTCAAATATTGATCAGGAAAATAATTTGAAAGGGCTAAAAGAAGGAAGGACTTCTTTTCCTCCTCAGAGGCAAAAAGGGTAATGTTCTTGCAGAGCTGCTGGAAAGATCCAAGTGTTCAGAAGATTTCCAATACCATATAAGCTAATTAAGGTGTTGAGTTGGTCTGGTTTGGTTTTTTTTGCTCATATAGAAAAGCATGGAACAACTGAAGTTTGGGATTTTTCAAGATGCCCTGAAGTCTGGCTGGATTTACAGCTGTGCTTTCTGCTGTCCCAGGGGGCATGAGTGCCCCACCAGGCAAACAGACCCACAGATCCTAACTAGTACAATTAGTGAGAACAGCAGCTATGGCAGGGACTTCTGCTCTGGACATCTGGGCTGTGGCTGGCAGAAACCAGCAGCTTTACTGAGGGAAAGTACAGTGAAGATAAACCCCCAAACCAGAGTGCCGGAGGACTGCTAGTCACTGCTGCCCTAACACAGACACTACGTCCTGAGAAAAAACAGCAGTTGTTTGGCTTCTGGAGAGCTGTTTTTCTTTCCTGTGAAAGATACAAAGGAAAACTACCATCTCACAAAATGTAATAACTATCTCAGAAAATATCTGTACCTCATCTTCATCTGGAAGAAATCTAAACAGAAGTGAGCACCAGGAAGTCCTTCATTGTTAAAAATGTGTTTTGTGAGTAAAGCAAAGCACAGGAGGAATGTACTGAGGGAAAAACAAACAAACAAACACCTTGAAGCAGACTGGAAAAATGATGAAAAAAAAAAAGCAGGAATATGCACAGACAGTGATCACAGGAAGAGAAGGAAGCACTCACAAAGATTTTGGTGAATATTTCTCAGGGATATACGAGAAACTGATCCTTTAAAGTATCTTGTAAGGTTAGAAAGAGAGAAATGAAAAAATGTACTAAACAAATGTCAATTAAATGAAATATTTTTAAATATATGCTCATTTTTTTTCCTTTGATTTGGAGTCCCTCCCTAATGCTGACTTTTGTGCATGAATTTTCCCACTGGGTGAAGTGAGCCCAGCAGTGCCTCAAAGTCAAGCGGACTGCAAGGTGAGATGGCTCATGTGTCTGTTGCATGGGTGTGGGGTGGGTCACAAGGTAGCAACCCTAGGGCTTCAACAGCTGTCTGGTTCTTCATCTGAAGGCTCTCAAGGAATATGCATTACAAAGTCTATCAAAGCATTCTCTTTGGTTACGTACAAGATGTAGCACTGGATCTAAGTAATCACTTGTCAGGAGGTGGTTAGTTTAAAAGCCAGATTGATTAGTCAAAAGATATGGGTAAATCCCCTCTGGATAATGGAGATATATATATATAGCCCTTAATATTATATATATATAATATTAAGGGCTGGGAGATTCTTCCTTTCTTATTTTAATGTCATTTTTCACCCTGAGGTACATCGCTTATGATTCCTTTTTAAAACAAAGAAGCCCCACCCTCTCAGGATTTAAATAGTCCCACTATGACCATGAGAAGTTCTGCAGTAAGCTGTTATGGAGGAGGCTGGTTAGATATTGGGCAGAAAATAGCCAGCAAGAAAACAGCCAGCAAGAAAATCTGCCTAGGAGTCGGGCTACGTTGCATGGCTTCCTAGGACTCTGTGTTTGGTTTGAAGAAAAATAAGCATTTGTAGTCATTTTCTAGATTCCTTATAGAGAACATGAAGGGAACCTGTACCTGCTTCATTTAAATGGCAAAACAAAACAAAAACTTTTGCATTGAGTGGCACAAGTCTGAAGAAAAAGAATAAGCAAAAAGAAAATAATTTGGGGGAACATTTGTGCTCGGTTTTCCAGTGACAGTCATTAAACCTCAGAACAGTTTACTTTGTTCCTTCCCTACAGAAAGGGTTTTAGCTCCCAGACCTGGCAGAACAAATCAAATCTGACTTTAGGAGACAGGAGCTCCTGGAGACTCGTAGCCTCAGCAATAGTTCTCCACTGGACAGACAGCTTCTGGCCAGATTCTCTCAGCTACCAGGCAGAGGCTCAGATTTAGAAAATGCAGCCTGGGCACAGCTGGTCAGGTCAGATAATGGGTCAGGCTGCCAAGTCTCTCTCTCCTCTTTTCCATCAGAAGATGAAGATTGTGTTCAGTCTATTCAATATGTGGAATGAATTCTCATGAAGGTGATCAAAGCAAAGGGCGTACTCTGTCAGGAGAGAAAAGCTTTCCACCAGCGGGGAGAAAAACAGGCAAGGAACAGGTATACCAGCTCTTCTGTCCCTGCCCGGTAGGCTAATTGTTCATCATGCTTATTTTCTTTGCTTCACTTGAAATGGGTAGAAATCTGTGAGAACTGCTCAAGTATTTGAGGTCTGGGCACATACAGCAACCATTTTCATTACAGCGACCAAGTCACAGAATGGTAGCTTTAAATGGGAAGGATAATAATGCATTACAGATTCACTTTCAATTAATCCAGAGCCTACAATGCTGAATGCACTTAGTCCGTGAATTTTCTCAGAAAATGAAGCTAGAGTATATTTCATTTATAAATCACAAAAGACACTTATTTGGCAGGAACGACCCCTGCTCATATACAATAAATCATGAACATCAACAGTCTCTAATGGATTTTGAGTCAGTGCCACATACAGCAAAGCCCGGGGCCTGTGTTTCAGGATTCCAGGGCTGTGCCAAAGGAGTCTTATAAATGATTAATGCATTCAGCACAGTGTCATCTGTGCCACTGGAGAGAAAAAGACATTCAGGGGCTCCGTTTGTCATTAAAAAAAGTGATAACCAGTTCAGCAGCAGACCATGACTCTCCCTTCCCCTGCCAGAATAAACCATTTAGCTCCAGACTTAATAAAGTCCCTCCCCAAAACTTCACACATGTTCTTCATTCATGGTGTGAAACACTGCAGTGAGAGAAAAGGCAGGGAAAGAAAAGTCTGTTTTCATAAGTAGCCCTCCAAATCCAGACCTCCGGAGGGACAGAGTTGGGGTTTGCACTTGCAAATGTATGTTCAACATGGGGTTACATTACATAGGTGGCTGGGGCCTCTTTATACTTCTTTGCTATACTGTGAGGATATCAGTACTTAGACAATGCAAGTTTTGGTCCCTGCTGCTCAGTCTCTCATGCTTTCCAGTCATCCATCCTACAGTTTTCAACCTCTCCCCCTTTACTTTTATCCCCATGGTTACTGAATCACTGTGTTCGCAGAGATTTTCCTCACTAAAGAATGTGACTAACATGAGACAGCTAAATTATCAGAGTCAGCTCCAACATTGGTTTCTCCTAACAAGGATCTTATCTTCCAAATGCTTTCAAATAGATCTGTTGCACTGGCACCAACTTCAGAGTAAGCAGCGCTTCAACTATTGACAGAGACAGAACTGCAGCAACATTATACAGGGAGACTTAAAAATATCTGGAATCAGGTAAATGATGAAATTTAAATGCAAGCTTTAGCAGACCTGCAGCTCAGAAATACACGATACAAATACCTATGAGATGTATTTCACAAAAGAAGAAAAAAAAAAGTCACATCTAGAAGGGAACACATTATTTCCTGATAAGACCTGGCTCTAGGAGTTCAAGTAGATTTCCTCTTTTAAGAAATAGTTTGGCTAAGCAATAGGATACAGATGTTTTAGGCCCCAAGAAATCTCTGTTACACAATGCATCAAGACAGGCCATCAAAAAACAAGTCTACTAACCTCCAGCCACAGCAACCAGCATATGCTGACCCAGGGGTCACTGGAGCTGCTCTCACGCTGGCCAGCCTAGGCTGCCCTCAGGGCAAAGCAAACTGAATCTCTTCCAAACCACCAAAAAAGTATGCATTAAGCCTCATTCACATTTGGGAGGTCCTTCTCCCCTTCACTTTTAGCATCTATTGAGCCGCAATTGCTGAGAGACTAAAGCAAGGGTAGCAGATTAACACCTCAGGTAAGCATCACCACAGTCATGAGCCAACATACACAAGACTTAAAAAGAAACGTGGAAGTCTTACCTTGGCCGCTACAGAGGAGTTGGGCTTCTCCAGGAGGTCCCAAAGCTTTTTCCTTTTGTCAGCGCAGCAAGTGTTATCAAATTCCTCCCCTTCCCTTTCCCTCAATGTCTCAGCTTCTCTCTTCAGCTCCTCATTCATTTGCTCCTTCTTCTGATGGTAGCGGGCCTGGCAGCAGGACTCCAGGTAGATCTCGTCCACCCCCCAGTAGTCCAGCTCTTGGCTGAAGGACAAGGCGCACATCTCCTCCATCATGTGCAGCTTGCCAGTACGGTAGAAGTTCAAGATTGAGGTGAA
>JANHGO010007374.1:0-20095 GCA_024606505.1 Aquila spilogaster | reverse complement strand
CATGTGAAGAAACTGCTCATTTGGTGTCTTTTCTCTTCTAATCCTCAGCAAGAGGCAGACAGATTTCTCACCCACTGAGCTGTGTTTATTGGCAGATATTACTCAACATGTGCAGCTTTGAAAAATCCCAAACTACAATCAACGTGTTTGAGAGGCTGCACGAAAAGCTCCCTGCCCTTGGCCTCTTCTTTATCTCCCACCCCTTCTTCCTCAGCTGGCTTTATCTCTGCTGATACTAGGATGGGATAAATGTGCTGGAAAAACACTCACTTCTAGTTCAGGTGGGAGAACTAGTGTAGATAAAGTACCTTTACATTGTGAGTAAATTTGACCTATTGTATCTTCAGTAAGACAGTCATTTGTTTTCACCTTCAGTCTCAAAACAAATACCTAAACTCAGATTAAAACACCCCAGTCATCAAAGAAACATGCACACACATATGCAGTGTGCAGTATATTCTTGGCTTGTGCCTTCATCTTGTTTATTTAAGGAGAACTGAACACATATGTCCTTGTTTGTTGCAGGGAAGTTGGACTAGATGAGCTTTAAAGGTCCTTTCCAGCTCAAATGATTCTGTGGTTCTATGAAAACTACCCCTACCAAGAGTCAGTAACATGACAGCAGGCTTCTTCCCCACACCTTGTGAAACATTTGTGCAGGTGGTTTCTAAGAAACACAGTGTCAAATTTATTCTGCCATTGTTGGACTTCAGGTTCTCTAAACAAGAAAAGACTTCCTAAATATGTATTTTCCTGTGGATGAGAAAAAGAAAGAACAGTTCTTAAACATAAAACCTATGTATAAACATTCAGGTGATGTGACTAGGTATATAGAAATGGGTAGGGATGTGCCAGAAGTTGAAGTATCTGTGTATGTGTAGGTGTAGACATATGTTTCAACGAAGATATAACAGAAAGGTCGGTCTCCCCATCCCCCACAAAATCAGATTTCACTGTGAGAAAAGTGATAGAGGAATATGAAGGTTTGAGTTATTTTGGAAGTTAGTTACTATGCTAAGTTGACTAGACACAATGACACCACAAAGCTGGGCAAAAGACATTACGCTATATATTAGGACATAGGAAAGGTCAGGTGTACCTATCCACAAAGAGAGGCATAGACAGGGGATAAGGAAATTGGATTGCTACAAAGGAAGAGATCCCTGAGCAAAATATGCAATTACAAATAGTAAAGTCTCTTCCTTATACCAGTCTTGTCTTAATGTTGCCTATGTACCCACTTCTTCTATACCATACTTATAAATGCAGTTAGAGAAAAGACAAATATAGAAAAGATACGCTAGGAAGTTAGGAAGCAGAGCTGAGTGAGAGAGGAAGAGGCAGCTTCTTCCAAACTCCAGACCAGTAAATGACTTAGTAAGTAGCCAAAGTGTGAGAAATAAGAAAACACCCAGGATCAAGACTTTCAACTGCTTGATTCACAGAGAATCAAATTTCTTATCACAGCTCCTTTGTTATGTTCTTGGTGTAGGCCTTTCTCATTTGTAGAAAGGATCTCAGAGCTTTGTTTCAAAAGAATTTCAGGATTTTTTTCTTTTAAGTATCAAAAATTTACAGTGGAAGAAACTTTTTTTTTTGACAGTCAAACTGAGGCTCTAATCAGTTTCACCAGCCTAGTCTCAACATGCCAGTATAAACTAATGTAGGTATCATAACTGATGAAAGGAACACCTCGGAAGAAAGCTGCCCAGGCTTGATTACACTGGCCTAAAATCACAAAAGCAGGTATGACTTACTACAGAGCCCTGGGCTTTGGTTGAAAGCAATTTCACTCCTGTCTTGTTCTGTGGCCTATTGATCCTGTGAACTGAGGTCACTTCAGATAAGGAATGTGGGAGGAGGAGTCAGAGGAAATGAAACTGGATGTATAGGCGTGGATACACAATAAAGGCATTGTAGGTAAAGATGAACAGCTTGAATTTGACATGGCAAGTGACAGGAAACCAATGGAGTGCTAATGTGTGAGAGGAAATGAATGTGACTTTAGCAGAAATATTTTGGACAAATGTGAGGCAAAGAATAGACGAGCCATAGGGCCAGACAGAAGAAGCTTACAGTAACCAAAGCAAAAAACATCTGAGACACTGACAGCAACCTATTTAGGGAGTTTCCTCTTTTCTCTTTCATAGAGTCAAAATTCAAGTGAGCTCTTAGATGTTATGTGAACTCAAAACCGTTAACATTTGCAGGGCTAATTCTATGTTACAGCATACTGTAATTGTGAGATGGGTTTTCAAAGAGAGAAAATCATGTGAGCCCATGTGTCCCCTATTCCCTAATCTCATTCCTCTGCGTGGTTATCTGATGGGAATCTGATAAATGTTTATAAAGGGAGGTGGGAGGCAAATGGATGAGGCCAGGCTCTTCTCGGTGTGTAGCAATAAGACAAGGAGTAATGGCATAAAACCTGAACACTGGAAGTTCTGTCCTAACATGTGTGGAAGAAATTCTTTATGGTAAGGGTGACAGAGCACTGGAACAGATTGTCCAGAGGATTTGTGGAGTCTCCTTCTATGGAGATATTCAAGACCAGTCTGAATGCCTACCTGTGTGACCTATTGTTGGGTACTTCCTCTAGCAGGGTGGTTGGACTTGATGATCTCTTGAGGTCCCTTCCAACCCTTACAATTCTATGATTTTGTGATTCTGTTATCAACTGGAGCATCATTCAAGAGACAGGTATTCAGGATACCACCCCCCATCAACAGAGATCTTCTCTTTAATCCCTTGGTTGGACAGCATTTGCTCAGTGAGTCACACAATAAATTTCACCAGCAGTGTTTTGTGTGTTTTCCTCTAACCCTGAAAAAAGCTTCCATTAACCTACACCAATGACAGATATTCCATGGAATCACCATTTGTGGTGTGGGAGACCTGCAAGGGCAAACAAGCACTTTTCCACCTCCTTTTCATGCTAAAAGGACTGTTATCAAAATGTGGTTGCAGAACAGGATCCTTCAGATCTTGATAGAGATGTCTTCTTTTCAGAGTAGTCTTGAGAGATTACTCATTTATTAAAAATCTTGTATTCTTGAAATTATCATCTCTTATGTTGAAGGTGAACCCATTTCCATTCTGCTTTCATAGCTCCCATATTATTGGGCAATAATACCATCTTGTAAGAATGTTATCATTACTTTTGTAACTCATTTAATCCAAAACTGAAAAAAAAAAAACATGGAAAAGTAAAGCCATGAGTAGCATACAGCTTTATTCCAAAGGCAGAGGCATATTTGCCTGGTAGTACAATCAACTTTTCTTGATCAAGACTACCATCTTTGAAATTCATCAGTACTCACTCCCCACAAGCAGGGCAAGTGGTCTGCCTCTTGGTGCATATTTTGAACCGACTACTACCTAAATAAAAGATTTGATGAATACTGTGGTGTTCAATAACCAATATCTTTGCATAAATTGTAGGCCTTGTGTAATTCCACTGCTTTTTGTTCCCGAAAGTGACAAAATCTGCTTTTTATTCCTAGAGGTAAAGGGAAGAACGATTAAAGTAATATATCACCATTTTATGATGGTTTTATTTCTTGTTACTTTATATCATTTTGTTTTGCTCACAAATTCCCCTTCTTGTCTCTTGAAATTGAGCAAGAGGACAGAAGTTGAGCAAAACATTCTTACTATTAGCTTACTATGGCATAGATAAAATTGCTTCTCAAAAATAAAATGCTGTTGTTTAACAACAAGAAAAAACATGCTGTAAATCTATCAAACTTTCATTCCAAAGCAGGTCCTTAAAATCTTGAAATGCTAAGGTAAAGGGTCCCAGAAAAGTATGCAGTTCTGAATGTGACATATTGAAGGACAATTCTGAATTAATTCACTGAGACATTTACTGATCAATTTTCTGAAACTTCTCGGACTATTCAGGTTTTACTCATTGATTAAAGAGATGGAAATGTTCACAATTATACTACTTTGGACTGATAAACAGCAGATTGAATTGGTTTTAAACAGACACTTATAGATCACAACAGGCTGACCTACCTTAGAAGTTTCTGGAAACATGTTAAATAATCTCCTGTGTGTCATGAGAGAGTATAAAGAAATCTAGAGGGGACAAAGACAGAAGAATCAGAGCACTGAATTTCATTAGGTGGCAACTTATCTTTTAAAGTCCTTGCACTACAGTTTCATTGGATCTGAGGAAGATGAGTGACAGCTTGCTAGGCTGTGACCATATCCTGCAACTCTGATCTGTACAACTGACCAATGAGCTTGCCTTCCGGGTTAATAAGAACTTTGGTGCACAGAAGAGAGAATATTGAGCCCAGAGGACTGAATATTAGTGTCTTTCTGCTGAGAATCTCAAATGCAAAAAGCAGTTCTGAGTGGCTGAGAGGAGTCAGCTTTAGACTCGCGGATGTGAATGTCATGAGTCGTGTTCCTCACTCAAGGGTTGAGCTCAAGGAGGAGCCAGAAGATCAGAAAAAAATGCAGTGATGAAAGTCTCATTGCAATAAAGACTTTCTGCTGCCTTCAGTAGGGCTAATAGCCTAGGAGTTCTGGTTAATGGCCTAGGAATTTCTTTGGTTGTGGTTAAAAGAGTGAAGAGAGGAGTAAAGAGAGGCTCCTTCTGGCAAAAGAAGTTTTTCTGATGCCTTGAAATGTGCGTGTAGCAGAGCAGTGCAGTAGGAGCACTCTGGGCCCATAACCCAGGGGCTGATGGATTGAAACCATCCTCTGCTAGGCTCCTGTTTGATGGTTGGACTAGGTGATCTTAGTAGTCTTTTTCAACTTTAATGGTTCTGTGATTCTAAGAATAATTTCAAGTGGGTGAAACAATGTAGAGACAAGCCTCTCAACGATACTAGGTCTTCCTGCAATGTCAGAGTGCACTTTTTACTTCAGTGGAACAATACCAAAGACTTTCTAATGCTCCTGATGACAAACAAAAGCCCACTGCCATACATCTGGGTTGAATTATTGCTACTATACTTCTTAGCTCCTTCAGGAGCAAAATGGCTGCAGCTTCACTAGCAAATAAAACAGCCCAGGCCGTTAGAAATAAGTAGCACGTTCTCAAGAGCAAACTTCAGCCATCACAGCTACACTCTATACCTACACAAGACAAGGTAGTTTTATCTATATTGTTTTTCAGGAACAGCCCCTGGCCCTTATTATCCTCTGGACCTCAACCAAGCGCTAATTTGAAGAGTACTGTTTGACATACATCAAAACTGAGCTAAGACATGTGTTATAAGTTAAACACAGTGGGTTGTAAGAGAATAATGATCAAATCCTAAATCTTGGTCCTGTACAGTAATTTGCTATAGGTGTAATCTGCAGGACCACTAAATCGTGGAAGTTAAAAACAAGGAAAGAAGGGATGCTAATTTAGAAAATACTGTACTGAATTATCTTTCTTGACCTCCCAGGCATGCATTCTTTTGCATCAAAGTAAAGCTAATAAGATACTAATGAGGCACAAAAGACATTCTGAGTATGAAGTCATTGGCTTTTGAATTGTCCCACTGGTACCTGAAGATGTCCTCACAGACTTCCATGTAAGATCAAGGAACTGCTCTCAAAATCTTCTGTAGAGAAGAACTTTAAGGTAACAGAATCTCCAAAACAGAGAATTCTTTCTGACA
This sequence comes from Aquila spilogaster, assembly GCA_024606505.1. Classification (NCBI taxonomy): domain Eukaryota; kingdom Metazoa; phylum Chordata; class Aves; order Accipitriformes; family Accipitridae; genus Aquila; species Aquila spilogaster. The sequence continues at coordinate 14,468 of JANHGO010007374.1, read as the reverse complement.
GTAAGGACACATGTCCTCAACACATGTGATGAAAGGCACAAGTAAGAAGATCTAGTCATAAAGAAAGCTATGTGGGGTAGGGAACTGAACCGTTCTGAGACAGAGAACTAAAAGGCCGTTGGAAGACACGTGGCTTAACTCAAACTGAAAATCTCCTTTTTTCCTTTTTTGCCAAGAGGGAAGGTCTTGGCAACAAACAAAGGCCAGGCAAACAAAGAAAATTGCTAAGTAACTAATGAACAAACTAACAAGCAAAATGACAGAAAAATGGTTGCAAGGCCAAAAATATTGCAGCCTGTGATGAGAGCAGAGCTACATCTGAAGCCAAAGGCAGTAGAAGCAAACCAAGAAGGAAGAAGTTCACACCACTCTTCATGATCTCAGTGCAGAGCACAAATAGAAATTGAAAATATATATGTTGTTGGGTACTTTGAAGGAAAAAGCACCTTGGATTGAGAGCGCAAGGCACTTCAGCATGTTGCAGTAGATACACATGTGAGGATACACCAGGAGGAGGAATATGGTGTTTTACTGTAATAGGAAAATACTGAGATCTCACTGCAAGTGAAAAACAGAATGCAACCTTAAATATGGCCTCACAGTGGCTCCTCCATAATTACTAGTTCCCTGCTGTGTTCTCTATACAGCAGGTCTGGTACTGACATCTGGTACTAATTTAGGGTTCATCTGCTCTACAAAAACAAACATATTGTGGGGCCTCATTACAGCATGCTTGTCCCTCAACTTGGTTATACCACGTTCCATCTTGTAAAGTAGATGTGACATAACTGTTTGTATTTTGGCCCTGAACCATGCTACAGATGTTGTAATGCTGAAGAGCCTGAAGTAGCTTAAACTGCAATTCTGGGAATAGGAAGCAGCAGTAATTCCAGCCCCTCAAAGACAGAGGCATTAATCCCTCTCCCCTACTCCCTGAGACTACTCCCATCTTGTTAAATACATTGGTCAGCATGAATTTAACATGAGGTAGCTTAATTCTGGTCATGCTTTAAGCTGTGGTTATTTGAGATCAGGTCAGAAAGTTTTATGGGAAGTTATTTTGACCCTGCTCATAAACACGTTTGTCATTTATATGTGTAAGGCTATACATAAACTCTCAGGCAAGTGAGACATGGCAATGGAGATCTTTACTCATTTATTTTCACTCAGACAGATGTACACATTCATTTTGATTTGAAAAATAAATAAAAAAAAAACAATTTTGAATGAGGGGGTGTATTAAGTGGGCAAAATTTCATACAAAATACCTGAGGTGCACCCCCTGGTTTAGCAAAGGATTTGTCCCAAATACCTTCTCAAGTACCAGAAAATTAATTAAGATTTCATTCTAGGATATTTAAGTCCGTACATCCCCATTTACTGCTCCAGGGACTACATGCTGACAAAGCTGCTCCAGTTCCAGCTATTGCAGAAACTTCTCACGCTCTGCATGCTGTTCATTCTCATGTGGCATTCTCTTTCACTTTTTTGCTCCAGCTACTGTTTCTCTTGCCAATAAAGATTAGCATAACCTTCAAGAAATTCTGGCAGAAGGTCACGGTCATTTCAGGGAGAAGTAAACAGAGTGAGAAAAGCATAGAATGAGATTACTAGAAGAGTGCAAGAACTCTTTGCCCACTATGTATAGGTCATGCTGTCAAACAAAAATATATTGATATTTAACTCAGTCAAAACTTACATAAACTCTGCTAGACATCTGAGAAGTTGCATGGGTCTGGAATTCAAGGCTGCATTGGACCTTAAAACTATTTACAATTTTCAGTCTCTTACCAAACACAGATTGTTTCCCCATTACCTGGGGGGTAAGTAGCTGAAGAAATACTTTGCAAATATTTGGAATGTTACTATTTTTCATTTTAAAATCAGTACATATATCTTCTTATTCTCCATAGGGTCTTTGCTGCCTCATGAGTACATCAATTTTTTTTTTCTTTAAGAAAGAAGAAATTGATCATATCAGTCCAGGACTTTTTCCAAAAAACCTGAAGGGAGTGAGGTTTCCATTTACTGGGGCCAAAATACAGTTGTTTGGCCTAAAATTGTTTTTATTATTTTTATTTTGGGTTTTGGAAAAACAAGCACCCAAGACGTCTCCACAAAAAAAACACGAGTACATGTGTTCTCTCTATTACACTGGAAGAAAATGTAGTAACTGAAAAGGACAAAATGAGCAGGCCTGCTTCCTCTAAGTAAAGCTTTCAGAAATGGAAAAACCAAGCAGGCAAAAAACAAGTGTAACGAAGGGACTCTGACCCCGCAAGAATGTGCATTTTTTCCAAAAGAACCAAATGGTCTAATAAAGGATATTACCTTCCCTATAAATCTTGCCTCACAGAAAACAAAGGAAGAAAGATTTCAAAAATCTTCCACAACAAGGAGCAGAACCAGGCTTTAGGGCAGCCAGGACATCAAATGAGGACAGACCAAAAACAGAGTTTGAACATATTCCTCTTTGGATCTTCTACGAACAATCACATGTGTGCAGCACTGATTTTCACACACTCTATCATAGAGGTGTGTGATCTCTACCTGGTATTCAAACTTAGCCGACAGTTCTTGATGCAGGATGGGGCTGACTTAAATTGTGAATAGAAGCTAGTTAATGCAGACACTGAAGTATAAACTGAGGAGCTAGCAGAGAAGTTTCCATTTGAATTTGCAGAATACTGTTTATAAGTTTTGCTGTATACATGTGGTTTTGCTATAGCAACACCGTTAAACAGTCATCATTTTCTATGACCGGCACCAAATCTAGTACTATCTGTATTCTGCTTGTGAAGAGAAATGACTTAATCTATATGAGGCACAGATTGATAGCCAAAATGGAAGAAAAATCCATGATATTAAGGTTTATATACTGTATATATATGGAATTTCCCAACGGATCAGCTAGGTCTGTATCACAGCAGATTGTCCAGGAATCTGATGACAAGTAATGATTGATATCTTATGAGAAAATACAAAGATTAATCTGTTGTCGCTGCCAATTTTAACAGACTCTAAAGTCTATTGTCTCAGATGCATGAGTCAAATAACTACCTGGTACTGAATAAGACATCGGAAAAGAATTGTCTATGAGAAATTATTCATTAATTTGAGGGAGGAGAATTTGGAGGCATGATGCATAGTTCAAACCAGTACTGAGAAGTGCCCCCAGATCTATCTTCAGCTTGTGCCTAAGATATATTTCACAATCCAACACAGATAGTAGGATGATTTCTCCCATCAAACAGAAAACACTAAAGGTACTGAAGTTAGGATATTTATCTATTTAAAGTGATTTTCTAACAACATTCATCAACAAGGGAGCTGAGAAGAGCTGATCAAAGCTAAGCAAGCTCATACTTCAGAAATGTTAGCTGTTTTTCAAGTTAGATTAGTAAGTGAACAGAAGATGGTGGAGTTCAACAGTTGAGGCAGTAGGTGAAGAAAAGGAAGATTTTGGTTTTACAAAACAGAAAGATAACCTCTAACAAACAAATAGAGCACACAATTTTATGTCCTTCATCTCAGCAAAATACCAGTCTTCTGGTTGACAGATAAAGTAGTCAGGAAGACTTTATCAACTCAAAAAACATGAACAGAGAGAATCGTGTTGAAAGAGTAGGACATGCCTATCCAAGCATATAAGCCAACTAAAAGCATCATTTTTTATGGCAAACCTAAAAGCAATGTGGTATGCTGAGAAGTGTCATGAATACTATTGTTTGAATCCCAAAGAGTCAAAAACAGTAGTTGAAAGCAGTTACATAGGAGAATACAAATTACGTGATTAGCAACAGATAAACTTGTTGGGGGTAGGTCCTATGGGTTTTGGAAGATTGCGTTTCACTTCTAATGTATTCTGTAAAAGCTGCAGAGGAAAACCATTTTGGACACTGTCAACTGAGTGGACTCCCAGTGTTTATGGTTAGCATGCTAATTAGTTAAACTAATAAAATCAAGGTAGGTGGTCTCCAAAATACACTACCACATTTCACAAAGATGCAGGACAATCTCTCAAAAATATGGCTATTAAAGGTAGAAAGGACAACGGTGTTACCGTGTCTTTCATCCTGCAGATCATTTTCTCTGTCCACATAGATAATAATAAAACTTCAGAAATGTCTGAAAGAAATGACTTTTTTTCTTAAAACAGAAATTTCTGCATGGGATATGAAGTAACTTAGTAATGTCCGTTATCAATTACTCACCATAATGGGCCTCATTATGATAGATAAGGAACAGTTAATGGCTTTTATAAAAATTGAAATGTTGCCTAATGAAATGAGGTTTGATTTATTAAGTGCAAACAGGATATGCCACCAACCTGAAATTTCTCAAGAATCTTTTCCAATTATCGAAAGTTAGAGGAGTGGCTGAGGTTATAGTTGGGAACATGCATTTAACAGAAGAAGTGCTAAAATTACTGGGAATATTTCAGGAATGTCTTGCCGGATGCCCAAGAAGCCAAGATTCTCAGATTCAGAAATGCCACTTGAGCCAAGAATTTATCTTTCTTGGTGGAAGCAATGACAGAGATGGTGTATTTGCACCTACATACGTACACAAGCATAAAGAACACATATACACATGCATATATGGAGAGAGAATTAAAAACCAATGAAATTAGAATGATAATAAAATACAAATAGAAATAAGTAGGTGATGAAGTCAACAAGTCAAACAAATGCATTATAAAATAAAAAAAAATGGTAAGGCATTTTAAAAACATTTTGAAAGAAACAAACTCAGTAAATGAATTATAGATCAATAGCTAGATTCAGACAGCAAGATGATGAAGAGCAATCAAGGAAAAGAAGTGTTCTACAGGTATTTCAGCGGCATTTAGAATGAATCAAGTTGTGGATCTACTTCTTAAAGTATTACTGATAGAAAATTTGCGATATGTAACAAAGGAGGATGTGAGGCACTCTCTGTGAGAAAACATTTACAAGCCCACAGGCTTAGATATCTTATGTTTGGGAGTACTGAAGAAGTTAACTAAATAAATCTCTAAAGTAACAGCATAATTTTCAGGAAGACATTGAACTGGTTGACCTCCTGAGATCCCCTTCAGCCTGAATTATCCTATGATCCTATATTTTTTTATTTCTCTACAGAGGCTTTAGTATCTCTGCATATAATTCAATCAGAATCAATCAAACATCTTGTTCTCAACAATTTGTCCTGCCAAAATCCATCTCTCACTCTGTAAGACTCCCTTTTTCTGTCTTAGTCACCAAAAAAAGCCACAGTCAAAGTGTGCCATGTCAATAAAATGCTCCAAGGCTTTTGTCCAAGGACCATTCCCCTTCATAAGTAAAATGGAACACAAACTGTAGCACCTGATGTTGGTGTAGTGATGGACTACAGGCAACAGATAACTGTGTTGTATCTTCACAGGGAGTCAAGAACTAACAGACTGACTTTCCTTAGTACCTCACACTGCACTGATGATTTCCTACTGGCAGCCATTTCTCTCTCCTTGATACTTCACGTTCTCACTGATGCAGGTAGAAAGCCGTCTCAGCCTTTTCCCAGGGCCTTGCTGCAGCACTCAAGGCCTGAGAGTGCTGAGGATGGTGGGAAGAAGACATAGAAATAGCAGACCCCACAGAAGTTCTTGGACCACCGAAACACTTGCCCAGAGATCTGAGAGCAAGAAGCTCTGGGGAAATGCCTCCTCTGGCACACCTCCAAAATCCTTTTCTCTGGCTCAAACAGGTCAGCCAGCTGCAGGAGCCACCAGAAGAGAAAAGTCAGTTAAACCATGACAAAAATCTTCATCTTCTTGACATGAATGATGTTTATATTCAGTCCTCAGAAACACTCCTTAGGCATCCAAATTGGCTCAGGAGAGCAAGACATGTCAGCAGACTTCACACAGCAGGGCATCTGCTGGGGCCTCTCCAGTCCTCCCAATAATCACAAGTGTATAATAATTGCTAGATCGTTTTTTCTTTTTTTCCTTGTCTCATTTATTCAGCCCCTAGTAGGCCATGCTATTTTAATAAGGAATTTCTGAGTGGTGGGCGTGTTGAATCCACTACTTCTGTTGAGGTTTAATCATAGAATCATAGAACCATAGAATGATAGAATTGTTCAAGTTAGAAGAGATCTTTAAAGACCGTCTAGTCCAGCTGCCCTGCAATGAATAGGGACATTTACAGCTAGATCAGGGTGCTCAGAGCCCCCCCAGCCTGAACTTGGATGTCTGCAGGGACGGGGCATCCACCACATCTCTAGGCAACCTGTTCCAATGCTTCATGTAACTCAGCAGACAGCTCAGCACAACACAGCCATTCACTCACTCCTCCTCTCTCCCAGTAGGACTGGGAAGGTAATCAGAGGGAAAAAAGTAGAACTCAAAGTTTGACATAACTATTTACTATGACAAAAAAAGGAAGAGGGAGATAATGGCAGTGATAATACACATACGCATATATACGTATAAAACAAGTGATGCACAACACAGCTGTGCATGCTTGCTCATTACCCATCTACCAATGCCCAGCTAGTCCCTGAGCAGCATCAGCTTCCTTCTGCCCAACTCCCTCCAGTTTTTTAGTTTTTGCATGATGTCATGGGGTATGGAATATTCCTTTGGTCAGTTTAGGTCAGCTGTCCTGGTTCTGTCCCCCTCACAGCTTCTTGTGCACCCCTAGCCTTCTCACTGTCAGCACAGTACAAGAAGCTGAAACATCCTTGGCTCTGTGCAGCACTGCTCAATGACTAAAACACTGCTGTGCTATCAGCATTATTTTCCTCCTGAAGCCAAAACATAGCATCATACCAGACACTATGAAAAGAAATCAGCTTTGTCCCAGTTGAAACCAGAACAACTTCCTTTCCTGTCTCGTTTACTATCCACTCCCCCATCCCAAAGTCTCCCTTCCTATTCATATCCTGACTAGATTTGGGTCATGTTGGCCCTCTCAGGGAATAATAATTTGTTGTTGTTTGAACACTTTTGCTGAACCATTTCTGCTGAGCTGCAGGTGTTCCTCCCACTCAGATTTTTGGCTATTGTTTAAAGATTCATGCCTGGGCCATGGGCTGTTGAACAGTGGTCCGCCTCTGACTTTGCTGGGGAATAGGCATGCAGAGATCTTGGCTGCTGAATGCATTGTGAGTGGGAGGATGGAGGTAGTGCTGAGACTGAGGAGTACCAGCTGTGAGGACCTTTAATGCAGGGTATGCAAGCCATGGAGTGTTAATTATCCCATCATTAGTTTGGAAGTGTGTAGCAGCTCTAGGAATAGGTGCTTCAGCCAAAAGCATAAGCACAGGACAGGTTAATCATTTTACTGAAGAGAAGAAAAAATGGGAACAAGACAGAAGCCCTTGTTTCAACGGGAGCAGAAGTTTCTTTCTGAGGGCACCTTTCCACTCCACAGGGACTAATCAGATTACTCTGCCCAGCTATCTTTTACAGTCTCACTCAAAGTCATGCAAAGCCACTTCCTTGCTTTCATGTTCATACCTCTCCTGCCATATCCTAGTGGAAAGAAAGGCAAACAATGCTCCACTCACTATCTTGCTTGCTTCCCTGGTAAGCACCACTTGATGTTCTGCAGCTTGTCTACTCCATTTTTTCCCCCAGTAAACATTCAGGCCTCAGCCTGCAACATTTTCTGAGAGCTGCTGAAGCAGTAGTCGCAGTCACACACCAATTTGCATGAAGGATCATAAATGACTGCACTGACTGCTGTTTGTCAGGACAAATCGAATCCCTGAGGATGCTTGCTCAAAAGGAATAGTGACTGGAGTGAAACCAGGGAGAAAACAGTTGAAGGGAGAGAAGAGCTAAAGAGGGAGAGATGTGGTACACAATTACTTTCCATTTATTTTGTCATTTGTCATGGTAGAAAAGACATCAACAAATGGCCTATCTCATTTCCCCATATCTCACTCAGTTGGCTCCTGGACACTTAGTATGGCCATGTCAATCAGCAGTGAAGGCACAAATAGTGTCCTAGATGTAAGTACCATTCTGAAAGCTCTGCCTACTCACACCTGCTATGAAGAGTAATGTATCCAGCTGCCAAATAAACATTTACCCAGTCCTCACAGAGGTTGCATAGGGTGCAGCAAGTACCTGCTATACCTATACCATCTATAGGGTGGTGGATGTGTTTTGTGAGCTCTGCCACACATAAACCCATTCCACTTCAAAGTAAACAGGTTAAGAACACAAATCACACATGAGCTACGTGGTTATCCACTTACAGCCTCAGGATCCAACAGTGCAGAGGGTATACGGTGTTTCCAGTACTGCAAAGGTACCCAAATGCCAGGAATTTTCCTTTTCCTGCTCTGGAAGGAAGTCCTGGCATCCCTTTCCAGTGGTGTAATCTGAAGCACCAATTTGAGGCAGGTTTAGCTTCTTTATATCCAGATTCTTTTCCCCTGTTGGTCATCTCATTTCTGAGGACAGTGTGGTCATACCGTTCTGTCCCCAGTGTTCATAATCTTTGAACACAAGGCAAATTAATCACCAAAGCGAAGACTGTCAGTCTGTGTGGGCTCTTGGATTAGCTGCAGCACTTGGAGGATTAGGCACACCATCTCCTTACACTTCTCCCAATCAGTGTTCAGCAGATTACCAGACACTGATTCAGAAAAGGTTTCAAGCAGCAGACACCAAAGCATCACCTTCAAATGAACAGTCAAAGTAAAGTTGCTTTTGTATGCCAAGTTATGAGTTATATGGGGAGAAAGGCAGTGACTATCAACATCTTCATGAAAGAGACAGCATGGTGTTTACTAGAGTGTCTCACTGAAAGGTCCACAGTCCAGAAGGCAACAGTTCTGCGACAGTTTCCTTTCAGACTCCTCTGTTACATGCTTTTGGTCCAGGACTAATTTTGTTTAAAGTGAGAACTTGTATGTGTGGATAACACGTAAGCTGGATCCTTGGCACCAGCTGCTTTGCTCTGCTCATCTACTCATGTAGCAATGTATACTTGGTAAAACAGAATGCCTGTGTACCTTGCAATCTAGTAGCTCCTGGATTTGCTACAGTCTCTACTTTCCATAGCTGTAAACCAGGACCTCGGTTTTCATCTAGTTTTCATTGTTAACAAAATATTAAGTTCTGAAAATGCCTATTGTGCAAAACCATTCTTTTTCTTCTTCAAGATAATAGGATTGTGAAACAACAGTTCTGAAAAATATGGGTTGCCCTGTTCATTTTAAGCAATTGACACAGAAACTCAAAGGTGATCATCTGAATGGCAATATAAAAAAATTATTTCCCTGTTATTTGTCAGATATAGTGAAGCAATGTTCTCATCATAAAAATCTAAATTGCCTTTTATTTGGGTATGCAAAACCCAATTTTGTCTAATCCACGTTTTCAAATGGTCAAAATATCCAGTTTTTGTTCTGCTATTTATTAATATGTTTGCCTCATGAGTAGAACAAAGAAAAGTGTTTAGCATTCAAAAACACAGTTAAAAGCATCATTGTCCTTCATAAACACAAATCTACTGGAAAGAGGAAATATCTTCAATTTTGACACAACTTTGAAGTATTTGACTTTGTGACTCTAATAGTCTTGCAGTATTTTTTACTGTAATTTCCTGAAATAGACTACTTGAAGTAGTCTTTTGGTTCTCAGCTGAGTCACAACTTTTGGAATCACAACACAGTCCTGTACAACCTGAGCTAATACAATAAATGGCAGAACTTCTCACTTGACATTAACAAATGTCAAGAGATTCAGTCTGCTAAGGATTTCCATAAATACTTAACAGACAGGAACAGAGGAACTAGAACCTCCAAGGCATTTGCTCTTGTGTATCCAGGCTCTTCTGCCCCAGTCTCCAGAGTCTTCCCTGCCTAACAGATCTCCATGCTGTCCTTATGCCGCTGTTCTTCCTCCACCAGGATTCTGACTGTACATGTTTAGCCTCCTGTGCTTATTATGAGCATCCTTCCTCCCCTCTTCCTTACCTGTGATGTTTCAGGAACGAAAACAAGCATATGAAGAATATAGAAGGGCTGTGAACTTACAGTAGTTAAAGGAGGAAAATGCTGAGATACCTAAACTGGTACTCACTAGCCCAGGATCAACAGCAGTGCAACACGGTCCTACATAGAGGCAAGAATAGCCATATTTGCACTGTGCAATGTATTTATAGATATTCATTTCAAGCTAGCATGGAAACCACCAAAATTTTGGGTAGTATAAACACTGTTAATCATGCTGTGTTTTGGAAACAGCTGCATAGGGAATTTGTTCAAGTAATTTTCTCAAAGTGACTGAAGATGATTCAAGGAGTTTTAATGGTCCATTGGTTCACTAAGCAGATATGGCATGCTTAAGGCAAAGGGAATATTCATAAAATGTACGTGAAAATATGTTAACAAAACTGTACTGAGGATGGGCAAATTAAGATTACTCAGAGAAATGCAAGTTGGCCAAAGCTGGACAAATTTTCAAGGTAACATAAAAGGCCCATATCTAAAAGTGAGACAACTTCTTTAGCACATAACAAGTTCCTCCCCTGAAGTATGGACTTGTGATCACTGTCATGGTAGAAAGTGTAAGGCAAGCATGTGTAAATCATATTCTGAGAAATGAAACTTAAACAAACAAATCCACTCCCAGTCAGACAATGAAATTCCAACCCCAACAGTTTATATTTAGCAAAGGTATAAATGCTTTAATAAACAATCCTATAATGAAATATGTCAGAATTTTCTTACGATACCTCTAACATGCAAAAAAAGTCCTCAGGTGTCTCTAATTTCAATGTCTATAGCACATAAATAAGTGATGATAATTTCTTTGACCCTGTGCAAAAAAAAAAAATTTCCTTTTCATTTACTGAATAACAGTGCAGAATTTTAACACTCTAATTACATCCCACTATCTGTCACATCTGGGGTATAAATTTGGGTCAAAGAGAACAACTGACTCCAAAAGAATTGATAGCATTTGTAGATTGTGTGGCAGAAAAGAATAATAAAGGTGAAAGCAAGGTGAAATTAGAGTTGGACTAGAAGGCACTGTATGTCCAAGGGACAACAGAACAGGTGAAAATATGAAGTGAAAAAGGAAGATAATTAAGGCTGGTATATCTTCCTGTGCACCTCTAGAATGCATCTTTGTCCCTTACTTTTTAATTAACTGAACAGCTTTTTTGTGTATGAGAGAAGTTACACAGCAATTTTCCCTTGGGATGTGCTAACTTGAAGATGGATGTAATATTTTTCTTAAACAGAGGGAGGAGAAGGGATGAGAGTTCTATGACGTTAATTTTCCCTACAGTATTGTCTTTGTGAACATACAATTTAATTACAAAGTAACATTGGATTATTACAGAATTAATCAATTCATAAATCAAAAAGACTTTTCATGGTACCCATCAAGACTTACAACTCAGAAAATTTAAAGAAATAGAATTTAAATCCTGCATAGTTATAAATAAGACATAAATAAAAAGAACTTTCAGTGTGGTTTTAATAAATTGAACCAAGTCATGCTCATAAATACCAATGTGAGAAGCTTCACAGCTGAAGTACACTGCAGCAAAAACATCTGAGTACGGAAGGCTTGAGTCATTAAACCATATATTAGAGGGTGGGATAGTCTCTGACAACTAGCTTGAAGACTGAAATAATACTAGAATGAATTGTTAACCTGAGATCTGATTTCATACTTTCCCTTCGGTGTCTTATAGACAGGAGTTATCTTCAATATGGTGAAGCTTAGTTGATCTGCATCATATAAACACACATTTAAAGCTAAGAAAGTGAGTAATCTCATTCAAGTTAATGCACATTCCCAGGATCAAAAGTATAAACAACAGATATATCTGGTGTAGAAGACAGACTAGTCATTACAAGGGAAATGTACCTAAATCTCATGTCAAAGATCAAGATGGATTTTTTCAAAATTGATCAATAAATAATCAATCTTGAAAGCAGGAATCAATTTCTTAATTCTAGATGATGTCTAAAACAGATATTCTCTGTTTGAATTACAAGATTGGCTGTAATTCATATGTTTTAAAGAACATTTACATACAGAATGTAGTCAACATTTTTTTGGATGTCACGTGCATATGCTATTGTCAGTGAATTACTATTTCAGCTGAGAATTTTCTTGTAATAGCCTACTATGTATTTAAATGTTATGAATTCAGAAAATATGGTAATATCTATCTGTGGATCTCTATCAAAAAAGAGATAGAATATTTTGAAAATAATCTTGAATAAAACTAGGTCTTAGCATCATAATATGTATAATTTAATATTAGCTGTTAGAAAACAAGAAACATAGGCATATATCTGCCACTTAAACAGTACTTTTTGAGGTATATAATGGACTGAAAGTGACAGAAAATGCTATCAGAAATCTTTTTTCAAGGAGTATCTAAAAATCTCACCAATGCCAAGTGAAATGTTTAAATCTAAGGCTATTGGCAGTGAATCACGTACACTGTCATATCAATGCAATGTTTAGAACTAATACCATAGCTAAACTAAACATATTCTTCAAGGCTTTAGGACGTGAACAGTAGCTTATTGTAGATTGTGAGAGGAAGTGAAACTTTTTCATTTAACTATTTCTGAAGCCTATGCAGTAAATCAAAGATGTTGTGGAGATAGTTTTGAAAAATCAGGGTGCTGCATTGAGAATAGTTCCAGGCTGATTTTTGTGGAGCCCAAAGGAGAGATAATGATCCCTCTGACATCAGCAGCAAGATGTCTGTTTAAGTCCAAAAGATCTTCAGCTTTAGCTGAAGCATAAAAACAATGTAAGCATACCCCTCATTCACTTCTATGTGAGACATGAGACCTCAAACAGGACAGTGAGAACTACACGTTAGAGGAAAAGATAACTCACTCTCCTCAATTTTAATCTTCTTGGTGATCTTGCTAATTAAAATTAATTCTAATGCCTCCTTGCACTGCATTCATGTTGTGGACAAAGTTCTCGCACAATAAATCAAACTTGTGATTTCCTTAACTGCTCCTCAGGTCATAAAATATTTTTTGTTGCTACAGAAAATTCAGTCAGCAACTCCAAACTAAAAGACCCATTATATTATAATAAAGGCCACGAGATGATTCTTTGAAAGTTTTTAATATCCAGTCTTTTAGAAATTGAGGAAATAACAAAAGAGCTGCAGGTTTGATTCTTGCTGGTACTTGGTGCTTCAGTCATAGATGAGGTCCAGGAACTCCAAAAAGGTACTACTATATTTCAAATCTAGAAAAGTATAAAATTTACCTCGAAGTGCCATTTGAGGTGTTCTGCTAAATGTACTGCTATAATTATAGCACTATGGTATTTTACTGAATTAAGGAGCTGATGTATTCCACACGCTCATAGTACTCTCTTTTACAAATACAAAAAAAGAGAGAGAGAGAGAGAGAGAGAGAGAGAGAGAAAGATCATACTTTCAAGATTTTGAGGTAGAGTTAATTTCTTAAGAATTCGCCAAGATGTTCTGTGGATTTTTGCTGGTGCTGCACTTTAGCAGCGGAAGCAAAAAAAAAAAATAGATTTTTCAACAGTTTAGTGGAAAATCAATTATAAATTATGTGAGGTACCTCCAGAATTTTCCACAGAAATGGGAACACATCCATTCATTTTCTGTAAAACAAAATGGCAAAGTTCCCTGCAAACTTCTTCCAATTTTTCACCTCGATTTTTAACTGGACTCAATGATATTCTTGTTATATTTGGGCTTGAGACATCTTTTTACAAGACAGTTTTGTTTGTTTTTCATGTGATGTTTCCTCATTTCACTCAGATGGCAATTTTACTTAAGTAATTCCCATGAAATGTAACAAATCCAGTCTTTTGAAATCAGGTTAAACTTTGCAGTGAGTACCACATGGAGATTTTGGATATCGAGACAACACAGCTTGTTTGAGTATTTGTTCAAACAGGAGAAAAAAAGTCAGACTCCATGCAGAGTTGAGTATTTTTTGTTTTTGGTTTAGTTTGGTTTGTTTTTTATCACAGTGTGATGGAGACCATTAACATTGAAAATGGCAGATGAGAAGACTATTTTTCAAATTGCCAGAGAATAGGAAAATATCTAGAAACACAGAATAAATTTATATTCCTTGTCTGTCTAAAGAAATTGTATCCATTTGGACAATCTATCCATTAAAATTCATAGCCCCTTTTCAAATAAATAAAAGTCTTTTTTAACTGTAATTGGAATCCATACAATGCAAACTAAAAATGATCTGCAAATGCAAACTGATACCTCACATTCATAGCCTTGGTCTTGAAGAAACTGAACTCTGGCTCCATCAACCTAGAATTACCTCTGCTTGCACTGAAGTGGCAATTTTTGTAATAGGAAAAGTTTAATTTGAGAAGGAGTTACAACACCCATTCACAAGTTATATGAATGTATCCTGGTGGATGACAGGTTGGCCATGAGCCAGCAGTGTGCCCTGGTGGCCAAGAAGGCCAATGGTATCTTGGGGTG
>JANHGO010007373.1:0-20096 GCA_024606505.1 Aquila spilogaster | reverse complement strand
ACAGCTAGAGGTGCAGGTTTTAAAGCCATAGAGTCTCACCTTCATTGTTTGTCTTGAAACAACAGCGGTAGACGTTCCTGTGAATAATTTACGGGTGGTTTATAGGCATGCTTTTCCCAGTCTACAGGTGAGATTTAATTGATGAACGCAACACAGCGTTAGAAAAATAAGGGGTGAAGCAGTTGAGTACAGGAAGCATCGTGACATACTGAAACAGAAAAACAGACAAAAAGCTCAAAAATGTCACTTTTTTGGCCTCTTCCTTACCCCTCATATTATTAACTGAAAAGGTTCGCTCTATCCTTGACTCGTTCTGTCCCTTTTGAGGCCAAAGAGAACTTCCGGGCAAGCGGGAAGCGTGTGTCTACCCCTTACCAAGTGCGAGCCGTTCTTGAAAGGCCGCTTTCTTATTTACCGCAAACTGAGTTCCGCTCCCAGAACTCGCGTATCTATCCGCTTGGCAGCTCTGCGAGGGGAAGCAAAGGAGCGCGGAATAGTTTCAAATGAAAGGCCTCACCGGTTTAAAACACCGCGTTTCCTTAATTTGCCAATCAAGTATTACGCTACAGCCTGGCCGACATGTGGAAGAAATCCAGAAATGGGGAGTGTTTTTTGCCTGGTAATGCATGAGCCGGAAATGAGTCGGGAATGATGCGTTTCTGCAAAAGACAAGTCCCGCTCAAGCGCGACGGAACATTGTCATCTCCTTTTTGTGAGCCCGTCGCCTCGAAAAGACGTCTGTGGCCGCTGCAGGAGATGGGTCAGATGAATTGATAAGTGCAGCATCAAGGGCGTACTTTCCGAGTTCAGGACCGACAGACGCGATCTGCATTAATCCGAATCAGCGTGCAGCGGGCTCCTGTACCGGTGAGAGCGGTCTCAGGATGCTCTCATTTGGAGCCACACGGGACGGAAGCCCCGTGCCGCACACACGTGCCCTAACCCCTCGCGGCCTCGTGGAGCTGAGCTTTCGCCACGTTCACCATTCCTGCTCCAACAAGGACGAGATATTCCTGTACCCGATGGCTGCCGAAACAGAAGCTGGAACCGGTGCTTCGGAGCGACTGGTCCTTAGTTTGAGCCGGGAACCCACTCTTCCTCCTCTTCGCATTTCCACCTGATTCACACAAGGTATACCCTTCCTACTCACACCTTCTTCTTTCAAAACAAACTGGCTGTAACGTGATGCAAACTGGGTCTGTTAGTACATCCCACAGAGCTTCGGCTCACAGACGTGCTTAGTTCGGAGAACGGCAGCGTTCAGCAGAGAGGCTAAAGTTTTGCAGCGCTTCCTTCGGTTACCCTCAAGGCAACGTTACCGGAGGGACGAGCCCGCGCGACAAGCAAAGGAGGCGGCTAGAGGCTCTTCTGGCAGAGGACGGGAGACTTTCCAGCGCAGCTCTGGACACACTCATGAAGTTTATATTCGTAAGCCAGTTTCCCATATTGTGCCACGCCACTTCCATCGCCGTGACTTTTTTTCCAATGAGGAGCCATAGGGAAGCAAATGACAGAGAAACAATTGCCCGATTCCACTTGGATCTGCCAGAAATGGAAAGCTAAATGCAAGCCCGAGCACTTCCAAGTCAAACTGCTGGCCAAGTGGAAGGCTCCTATAAGGCTCTTCTGTCGAGCGCATCTTCCTAAGGGGAACGGCATAGAAAGGAAGAAAGAGTGCAGGAAAGCCAAAGTGAGAAGGTAAACTATAAAACAGCAGTTGAGGAAAAGGAGAATTATTTTTGCGGGCGTGTTAACTTGAATAAAACTGTCTCTGCAATTAATTTTTATGCGTCCAGGTTAAGGACTGCGTGGCACGTGAAGCTGCGGCTCATTGCTTCCGGCGCTCGGTGAAACTTGATTCGACGTTTAAAATGGATTGACAAAAAAGGCCTCGTGGACCACGTTAAAGCAGATTCGTGTATTCCCCCTGATCTCGGACACGCGACACAGGAACGGTCAAAAGATCACTTTACACGTATATAAGGTGTGCCCGCATAAGCAATAGAACAGGAGGAATTCAAAGCGTTGCTGATGAGTCTGTGACAGGTAGCAATGCTTTCAGGCCATCCGTTAATTTACATTGGACTTTCTGACTCCAGTAACGTTGGCCTACAATGACCTCAAGAGACCTGCTGTTAGCTAATACAAATTCCTAAGCGGGTCACCCAGAGAAAAATAATGCCCTCTACTGTTTCTCAGAGAACCGATTTCAGGACTTACAGTTTTGTTAATCCAAAATGTGCAAAAACAGACTTATAAGATGCCGACGGTTGATTTTGGCGCTGCAAAAACCAAGTGGAGAGTTTTACATGTTCATAATTCAGATTGGCAGCTTTATATCTAAATAGTGACATAATCGTATGCGTTTGCTTTCTCTCTCAGAAGCGCCGAGTGAACCTCGAATCCTTCAAACTGATGTCTTCTCCGATCCAATTTGACATGTTAATGACAAGCATTTAATTTTTTCCATCTTCCAATTTAATACATGGTGACGGATTCTGCACGTCATTGGGAACGCTCACCTCAGTGGATCAGCTGCTGAGTTAAGCCCGAGTGTGGTTCTGTGCTAAACACACAGTTTTCTACTAGTCTGGTGTTTACGATGCGGTTTCCTTAAGTTAGGAACATGAGTTGTCGTAGTTCGGGGTAACCTTTATTTTACGGAAAAAAACGGCTAAACGCGGGAGTACTGGGAAGTCAGGACTTCTCTCTCTCCTTTTCACTTTCCACATTACTAGCAATTTCTTATATTGAGGCTACTATACTATGGCTGCTGCCGTAATCACAAAGAAAATGCAACAATTCCATCAGGACGACGTTTTTCCTTTCCCGTAGCTGGCTGAGATCCAGAGTGGAACCGTAACGCTGTGGAACGTGGAAAGACTGCTCCTCAAGGATGTGCAATAGAAGCGGCGTTTCCATAAATACCACACGCTGTGCCCTTCAGTGTATTTCATGGAGAAATATGCTCCTGTTTTTAAAAAAAAAAAAAAAAAAACTGTGAAACCCACAGAATTTCTTTTTCCCCCTGAAAGTGTCTTTCCTTATATTGGTTTTCCTTGGAGGATCTTTACACATCCTCCAAATACGACTTGAATGGCACCTCACGATAATCTAGTGCAGTAGGAAAGTATTTCAGTGATATGTGAAGTTAAACAGCAGGGGTTACATCTCTCTCTTAGCGGTTCCGTATGTCATCCCGTAATCTACTTCATGTTTTAAGATACATTCAGGAAAAACAATACTTATACAGTGCACAGGACTAAATAGGACTATTTGTTGTGCTCGAGAGCTAACGGTACAGAGCGCCGGACTTTTAGATTTGGAAATTACTTTGAAAGTACAGTTCCACTTACTACTGTGGAAAACATTTCAGATGATGTGTGCTTTGCACGCCGCTCAGCGCAACTGGGGCCGAACGCTCGGGAGATACTGCAAATCGTTCAAGTCCTTTGTTGGCTAAAAGTTGTATGATTTTATAAGCTAATTCACAGAGCCACACTTTCAGCTGCGTACGTCAGCGTAGCTTCACTTAAGAAGCTACAAAATATAAACTACAAATTAAAGATGAAGTTCTGATTCACGATTTATAGACAGGCCGATATTTTCGGACGCCTCATTGCCTTAATCATCAGGCCCCCATCTATTCCGCTATTTTCTCAAGGCGGTGAAAATTAAGATGAAGTGCGTCACGTAAACCAAAGACTTCAGTGCACTGTGATTAAACGTATGTCTGTACCGTGGGCAATAGAGTGTCTCACAGATGGTATTTTGCAGATGATTTGCAAATTTGATTCTAATCAGTCTCAGCTCCATAACTTGTCACTTAATGTTCCACATTTCTTAGGAGCTGGTAATCTCTGCCGCCTTTGGACGAGGAGAAAGAAACTCAGCACAGTTAATAAAATTGACTGCGTACGGACGCTTTGATGCGTTTGTGCTCTCCTCGGCCCCTTCCAAAAGGCTGCACGCTGCTTTGGGCAGATCAGAAATGGATTAAATCAAACTAGTGACATCTTTAGGTGCTTTAAATACTCTTTTTCACCTGAAAATATCTAAAATGAATGGCATCGTTCTTCTCCTTGGGGCTTTTTTAAACAGCGTTACCATGTCTGCTTTCACCGCTGTTCTGATTGTACCCATATAAAGGAAAACAGCACCTGCTGTAGTTGCGCCTGCTGTCTCCGGAGGCCTAATACTCAGACACGCTGCGGAATACGATGATAAGATCAAAAGGTATTATTCATCCCCTCCTCATCTGAAATGTGTTCTTTACATTCCAAAAAAAAAAAAAAAAAAAAAAAAAACAGGAAATGGTGCAAGGCAGTAACATACAGAGGAACTAGCGGAGAAGGAGCTGTGTATGCTATCTGCCACTTTGCGCTTCGTGCGCTGCCGCTAAGGTTGACATTTTTCAGAGTATCGAGTACCCCAAACACCCCAGGACACGTAAGATGTCCTTCATCGTGCAGCGGCCCTTTATCGTGAGCGTCGTATCATCAAAGTGTTAGAAACTGTACAGCTCCGTCAGGAACAAATTTCCTCCGATCGCAACACTGACGGTGTCGAAAATCCAGGGAGAATGACCAGAAGTAAATTTCCTTGAGCTGTTACCTACATTTGAAGTGCTTTGATTTCTCGGATAATAACTTGGAAAGCTAAGGTGTCTGAGTTCACAGAGCAAAGTTTGCTCGCAGAGGCTAAGAGAGGCCGTGCAGCCGTTCCATTAGTCACATTTCTTACTCACATTTCTGAGTTTGTACATACTGTGCCTAAAGCGTTGGCCTTGGCATCTGCTTTTCTATACTAATTCTTGCCTCTGCAGATCAAGGAGGAACAAAGATCTTTTATGTACCTCTTGTTCACGCGTATTCTTCTCTCTTCCTCTTTCCTCAGAGAGCTGACATAGGGATCTCTGCCTTAACCATCACCCCCGACAGAGAAAATGTGGTGGACTTCACAACGCGTTATATGGACTACTCGGTGGGTGTGCTACTTCGGAAGGCAGAGAAGACGGTGGACATGTTTGCCTGCTTGGCACCGTTTGACCTCTCTCTGTGGGCGTGCATAGCTGGTACCGTGCTGCTGGTAGGGCTGTTGGTCTACCTCTTGAATTGGCTCAACCCTCCACGCCTTCAGATGGGATCTATGACCTCCACGACACTCTACAACTCCATGTGGTTTGTGTACGGATCCTTCGTGCAACAAGGTAAGAGACAGAGGGAAACCGAGGTAGCAGCTACGCGTCTCTTATTGCCGTCCTCTTCTCTGCTACCCGTCACGCGTGAGGGCCTGGGAACACCGGTGAGCCATGTCCTGTGAGATTCCGAAAGCAGGCAGCAGCCTGGCGTGTGATCCACGAGAAGTTTCTAAGCACTACGTGCTAGCTTGTTTTTTGTTTGTAGCCGTCTAGTTAGAAAAGGAGGATTTTTTGTGCTAGAAAAGAATATTTGTCATCGCCGTCTCAAAAATTATTCATCCTTAAAGTAAGCACTACGTTCCAATGAAAATGTCCGAAAATGTCGGGGTTCGGCTTTTGAACTAAGTTTAGACCAGTCACCAGTGCTAAGTGATCTCACCGTGTCTGATACGTTTTCTTCCCTCTCCTGCTTTATCTCAGTTTTCCCCGTATAACTCTCAGACTCAGCCCAGCTACTCTGGCCTTCCCGGATCCTTCCTTCCTTCCCTGCAGCATCTAGCGTGGCCCAGTCTGGTTGATAGTCCCGAGTCTTTCACAGTCTACCTCTTCTAGCAGAGATTTAATCGTGTATCCCAAAGGCATGAAGGATGGCAGACCTCGGCTTGGTATATACTTCCTAGAATTCCCATCTACAAATCGGAGCGATAATGCAAAGTAGAATGAGAAAACGCAGCTTCATGTAAGATGGCTTAAGTAATAACACCTGGCCACGAAATAAAACAAATACCTTCCGGTATTTATGTGCATAATTATTTGTCAGTCCATACTATCGCTGCAGATACATCTTTTTGTAAATCCAGAGGGCACCTCATCCACAAAGAACCGTGGCCGCTACGGCCTCAAAACTCACAGACAGAATTGGGATGGAGCACAAAAGGTAAAAGTATTTATTCATTACTGGCAACATAATTTAGAAATTATCTTATTACCGGTTAGAAACAGTCGGATGAAATTCATAGCAATTGAAGATATACACAAAAGTTGTCTAAAACATCTAAGAGGAGGAAAACAACAACCGACACCGTCACCTAGAGAAGAATAAAAGCTGCGTTTGTGAATGCCCGCAAGAGGTATGTTTTTAAACTCGGCAGCGTAGAGAGAATAATTCTGAAATTACCGTTTGCGTTCAGCTGTGCTGGCCGACCAAGCGAAGCTGCAGATATTGCTTCACGTTAGTTCAGTGGGTTTTTCTTATGAGCCAGTTTAATGCTACAAAAATTTTTTGAATGTATGCGGGCGGATTTTCACAGTTCGCTTTCCCTCCGTAATACTCCCAGCGATAACTGTTTAGGGATTCAAACTGTGAGAGAGCAGTCGGTCTGTTAGAGAACTAGACTCGTTACATCCGTCTGCCTTTTAGGTTAAAACCTGTGAATCAGTTTCTTTACTGCGTGGATATGAGGTGTTTTTACATAGGTTTATTGTTTGGCATGAGCCTCAGCGCTCCCGCTGTACTCCCGACATCATCGGTCCCTAAAAGCTTTCCAGGGAAGTGCCCAGCAGCGTTTCGAATGGAGGCGAAGCTGGTTCAATTGCGCACTTGAATCTCATTCGCTATTATTTGAATTGTTTGCCTTACGTCTAGCCAAATAAATGTGCATTGTCCAGTGCCCCAGAGTTTCCCGAGTCCTAGATCGAGGGCGTTAACTTGCAAGGCTTCAACAGGTGCTCAGTTAGCATGTATGAAAAAGGGCTTTCGGACCGGTAAGTAAAGTGAGAGTTTGAGGAGGGCTGAATAAACTCCTCGAATAAAGCACAAAGACGAGGAGGAAATTAGATGAAAATAAATGAGATGAAATGACAAGGAAGAAAAAACAATTTAAAAAAAAAATTAATAGAAAAGTAGAGACAAATAATTTCCTCGAGGAGATCCTCATCTGTTTCCTACGGTAAGAGGATCGTGAGATTTGGATTCGAATCAGACCGGTCAGGGGTTTCTGTGCCTGTGTGATTACTAAAAGCCGCTCGCTTTTACGAATTAGGAAATCGTGATTAGGAATAGCTGCTGGGACGTGGTGGCTCAAAGCACTAAAACTGTGAGACTTGAGGAAAAAAATAGTAATTCACGGCACTTAAAAGGTGTATTGCATTTATTTAGAGAGAGATTTATTGAGTGAGATTTACAGATCTTAACCCTCTAACAAGTAGATTTGCAGCACAACTCCTTACGAAACGATAGAAAAATTTAAAATGTTTGCTTTATTTCCGCCGAGTGAGGGGAACCTATACAATACACCTCGCCTTCAAAGGAAAAGCAGGACAGCCTTTAATTTGCTAGAGGGAAAAGTGACACAAATTTAATAGCGTTGATTCTAACGTATAACAACCTTACGGACCAATTTAAATATAAAGACTCAGAAGACCTCAGAAATCCATTGCGAAAGAGTAAGAGATCCATTTATAATGTCAGCCTGTATTTCACATTCTATTTGAATATAACACAAGACTATATTAGCTGAAGCATTATTGTTTACGAACCCTTGTGAATACAGACAAATGAAAGTAATTTCCACTGACAGGCTGACTGGCTATTGTTGTAATTTTGCTTCCGTTTTCACTCATCAGCTCTTCATTCAGCAGAAAAATCCACAGGTTTTCTTCGTTTTGGAATAGCCAATCTGTTGCTATTAATTATGATTGGCATACTTTAAGTCCGGCAGCAAGGGGCATTGCGAATGCTGTCACGTTCGCTTAAGAAGTCTTTCAGCTGCGGATTTAAAACATGACAAGGTACTCATTTCTGCCATCAAAACATACAGCCAAAGATGCTTTTGTATCTTACGCTGAGAGCAATAAAGCAACATGAACTGATGATCGCTAGTGCTTTGATAGCACCGGATTCTTTGTTCGGGGCAAGCCGGCACGTTCCGGCATCGTCTGTTCTTTCTTTCCTCTAGCTAGGCGAAAGAATCGCAAGCAGGGAGCCTGATTCCAGACCTGCCACAGGTCAGAAGAGGAAAGAGCCTTTTGGTATAAAAAGCAAATTCCTCTTTAGGGAATTGCATGACCTATTCTGATTGATACAGAAAGAGTTGTTTCTTCTGCTTGTTCTGAAATAGCATTCTGCTGGTTTTAGTAGGTAGATTTGGTAGGCTGCATCAGGTTGTACTTCAGTCAGCCTGTCTGGCGCTCCGATCAAATTCTTTGAACAAGTTCTAACCTTTGCACTTTGAGAAACGCCAGAGAAGAATACGGTGGCATCACCGGGCCGCTAGAGTCAGCACAGCCAGTCTGGATGCTTTTAGGGCAGGTCTATGAGTTACCGTCACACTCGGTAGTAAAATTTCAATGCTTTTTATTGTCTGCTCTAAGGTTGACCGTGAAACTGGAATTAGGATTCTACTAGTCATATTTAGCACAAAAGCCTAAAGCTTAAATTTGGCCTGCAAAACACTTTTGCTGAAGAAAGTTCAGAGGACAACGGAGGACAGGTCTCGCTGGATTTGCTGCCGGCTCGTGGCACGCGTACGTGCAAAGCCAAATCCTCAGAGCTGACACTGAAGTATAGTATCTCTGCGCTTGCTTGCTTGAGAACTTAGATGTCACTGGTTCTTATACCACTTAAACTTGGGTCTCGATTTTGGCTTTCAGTTTCTTTTTTTCCCCATGAGGGGGAACTGGAGTGATCGCACAGTCTAGATACCGTTGCAGAAACTCTTGAAATATGTAGGTATATTTTCCTCCAGTTTCTCTTTTAATTTTATATTCATTCATTGCAGACATTGGCGTGTTTATATTTATATAATTTTTTTTCTACTCTGTTAGATGCATGTGAGTTTTGATTTGAAGAGACAGTTTTGAGAGCAGAGCTGAGATGTAACTGAGGAGGCTCGATTCATATGAAGAAACACCGCCGAGTGTTACTTTTTGTTCTGTACTTAAGCTCTTCATACAGTACTCTTTTCAATGAGAAATGATGACCGGTGCATTAGAATGCTTGGTCCTACTTCTGAATCTCTGTAAGCACAGATTTACAATATCCTGTGTGACCACTGCGAAGGCAAGAGAGTTCTCAGAGGGAGCTGTGTAGTACCGTGAAAGAGATTAAAAACAAACGCTTCTGACTCTACTGCTTACCCAGGCGTGAGATTCTGGAGCCCATCTTTTATTCCTGATATGTTTGTTTACGTAGCAGATTCACGTAGTGAGAGCGAAGAGGATTTAGGTCATTTTGGAATGCGCTAGGCCTGCTCTGAAAGTAATGCCTCCTATTTTAGTCCGTTGGCCCACGATGTTAGAGGCAGATGTTGGCGGCGTGGCAGCCGAGGCTGAACCTCCCCAGCCATATCTCGTTACATTTTAATGTCGTGCGACAGATGGGGCAGAGGGGTGGTTTGACAAATGGCCTCTAACATGGAAGTGCATATGAAGCAGAGGTGCATCATTGCATTTCTCCATGCAGAAAATACGGCACCCAGTGACACTGATAAATGCTTGCTGAACATTTATGAAGACCAAACAAAAATGGATTTCAAAGGTCACTTTCCAGTTCATTGCCAGCTCCTTTTGTATTTCTCCTCGCTTTCCCAATCCACCCTTCACAGGTTTCGCTCTCTGCCAGCCTCCTGCGGTAGCCGGAGCCCTCCACTGCTGCAGCTTTCCTCAGGGGTACCACTCGGGACCTCGCTAGTTCTTTTCCTCCTGCACCTCCCCCTTGACTCTGCTTCTCCCAGCCCTCTATTATTATACGTGGTGATTAAGGGGGCACCACTCCCGTGAGGAGAGGCTGAGCGAGATGAGACAGTTCAGTCTGCATAGGAGGAGGCTCAGAGGAGATCACGTCCCTGTCTATACGTATCCAAAGGGAGGATGCAAAGAGAATGGAGCCAGGCTCTTTGCAGTGGTACCCCGTGCCGGGACAAGAGTCAGCAGGCACAAACTGACGCAAAGAAAGGTCTGTGTGGATCGAGAAACCCTTTTCTACTTTGTGGATGACTGAACACTGAAACACACTGAAGAGCGACAATCTCCAGGGGTTAATTCCCACCTAATCCAGTCTGAGTCATAATCCTGTACAACGTAGACTTTGCTCAGTTTTTCTGAAATTCTTTATAGCTGCGTTTTTCTTTCTCTTCACTCCCAGCATTGATGCTACTCCCTCAAATTTCACCCTCAACAGAACGGGCAAATGTGGAAAATCTAACACGTGACCAGAGACCAGAAAACTGGTCCCAAAGCATAAATTGCGTATACTAAAAACTAACTACAAATACCTTTGTTAAAAACTTCAAGGAGATCAACTGAATCAAATGCTTTGATGGCAGAATGTTTATGTATACTTGCTGAGGACCTAGCTTAATCTCCTGAAGGTTTTCTGATTGCTTCTTTCTACTTTATGAGTTCTTGTTTCAAAATATTCCAGAGAGAGCACTCTACTGTCACTACTACCAGAACAAAAAAAAAATAAAACAACCACCAACACTTTAGGAAACAGAAACACAGGTTATAGGGTCATTCCCAACCCTACTCATACAATAGATCATTTATTTCAGACAGGTGAACTGCTGTGTAATTTTTAGCAAGAACTCACGACAGAATGTTCCAGAAGGTTTTATTTCAAGAGCAGCCTCTCCAGTTTGGTTTCAGAACACACTGATGAGCTTACTTATATTTTAACAGAATTGAGCTGAATACAGACCAAATAATGAATTTGTACTGAAAATTACAATGTTTTGTCTGTAATATTAAACACACGACAGAAAACCTTCTTTCTCTTGTACCTGTTATCCTGCTTTGTTCACTTCACTTTGAATTTTTCTTGAAGCGGAGGTGTTTCTGAATTTGACTGGAAGGATTTCAGATTATTCAGCTTAAGACGCAGAGCCACGTTTCACTTGGAAACATCCTTACAAAAGAGAATAGGCCGATAGAGGTCTTGTTTGTTTCTTTTCTTGTGAGTAGTTTGTGTTTTGTTTTTTGATCTTGTTTTTTTCTCTTTTTTTCTAAAAAAGGAAATATCCTTAACACGCTGAGTCATTTGAGATGTTGCAACGATTCCAACAAATCCAGTATTCACTATCATTTTGTGACTAAGGTTTGTAACTAAGGTTTGACCACATGTGCTTAAAGTACTTCCCACAAAAGCATTCCTTTGTTCAGAGATCTTCATATTCTCCCTTAACCTAGGAAGGTTTTGAATAAATGGTGCGAAAGCCTCTCTGAAGGGCTGTTCCTTATTCCCTTACATTTTGATTAGTTTAAAATGCTGATCACTACCAGAGATTTTGATTGGTCATCAGCGGTGTCAGTAATGGCCAATTATGCCCCTAATGCCCAGTAAATGAGCAAACCTTACTGTTTGCCTTGTTTAAATTACATTTCATAAAAGCAGTACGATAGACTTCAAGCCTTGGCTCTTCAAAGTCATTGTCGTACTTTGTGGACGGTTAAAGCTGCTCAGACTTCTCAGACTCATTCCTTATATCACCACCCAAGACATGATATACGCCTCCCAAAATGTCCTGCTGTTGCTTAATAAATTACTCTGACTTATCTCACTCTTAGCACATCCCTATCAACAGGAAACCAATACCCTGTAACAACATACATTCCCGGTGACATTTTCTCTTAATTAACTGTACACCAGTCTCTGTGTATTTAATATGCAGGAGAAACTTCTAAAAACCTTATGAAAAAAGTGCTATCACGTATGAAGACATAATAGAAAGACATTTCGGGATGAAAACTCATTATTTTCAAGAAAGATCCAGCACATAGGCTTTACGATTATGGCTTAGTCCCTGTTTTGGACTCTGACTCCGAGTTTTGGCTAGACAAAGAAACTTTATTTGGTGTCTCGTGCCTCACTTCTCAGTTACAAAACAGAGACATTACCCACCTTCCTTTGTAAAAACACACTTTACATCTTCTGATAGAAAGCAGAACTTAAATGCCAGTCTCATTAATTAATATTAGTCTTAATTGCTCCCCAAACTTACGCCAGGTCTTGACATATTCCAGAAACAACGAGAATAGATCAACTGAGCCTAAAATGCACTTAATAATTGAGTACTAAGCTGGGAAAGGGAAGGCAGATACCAAACATCTTAGGGAAGGAGCCACCTTTACTCAGAATAATTTAACTGATATTATTTCTCACATGAGAGCATCCTATATATTAATAAAGAACGGATAAGTTATATTCAGATTAAGTAACCAGTTCTGACTTTTCAGCATTCACCTGTGTATACTATGTATTTAATGGAGGAAATGAAGAACAGTTTAGCCAGGAACCGAATGATCCTTGCATTAAAAAGAAACGTAACCCACGCTGTCACCTGCAAAGTTGTTTAGGAGCAGAAGAAGCAAGCCTTACTTGTCCTGATAATTGATTTTTCTGCCCAGAAGCTTGCACTTAAGCTGGCAACTCAAAGCGTTCGAGGTAGGAAAGAAGTAGGATATGAGCTATGGCTTTATTAACAATGTTCCCTTCTGCTCGGATGAGAGCAATTTCATACACACACTGATGAGAATTTTTCCAGTGGGGATTATCTGAGGCACCGGATGAACGTGAGCATAGAGGGGAACCCGAACCCGTGGTGGTTTTCCTTTGCTTTTCTGGTCCATGGGGAGTCCCTCCTCCGCAACAGCTGTGCCGCAGCTTTATCCACCCACGTGGCTCTTTATACCACCAGTTAGCAGGGATGTGCCAGGAAAATCATCTGCAACATGTAAAAGAAGAGAATAATTTTGTAGGTCCTAGCAAAAGCGTCTCCCTTCCTCAACCATTGAGATTATTTTCCTCAAAACTCTTCTACTACTAAAAGATGTAGAAAAGGAATTATTTAAAACTTGCATTATAAAAAATTTGTTTTATCTTGTTGTATTTAAATATTTATTTAGTATTTAAAAAGAAAATTGAAAAAAAAACAATGATAAGGTGAATCGTTTGACCTTCCATTTTGTCAGCTTCCCAGAACGCAACTTAAGGAGATTGTCTCCGCTATGGCAGCATCCTAAATCGGGAGCCAGCCGCTGCCTCATTCTTATCATTCCACCCTCAACAGGGGAGGAGAGATTGTAAAGCAGGACGCATCACTTTTCCAATGCTATTGCAGTTAACAGGAGATGATGTCGGGTAAAAAATGTGCAATACCTCATCTGCCAGACAAAAACTGCAATAAAGTGTAGTTCTGACTGAAGAGTTATCTATCCCAGTGTGGGGGAAGCCAACAGTAAGTGGGAAAGAAAGAAAATCAAGCGAGACAGTAAGTGGGAAAGAAAGTCAAGCGAGAATGTTAGTTGTGCATGCCTAGACATACTTGCTAGTAGCACATTTTTAGGTATAAGTACATATTTCGTTCGTGCATTAGCTACTCACATTTCTCTATCCCCAAAGCAGGAAACACTCACTGTCTGGTTAAGGCACCTTTGAAACTGCTTAAGACGATGATTCACAAAGACGCGAGAAACAGGACACTACATGATTTGGAATTTCAAAAGAAAAAAAAAAAAGTTATTCAGCTTGCAAGCATGAGCATTTGCATTAGTGGTTTTAATCAATAAAAAACATTTTAGCATAATTCCTAGCAAAACTTGAAAGGATGAGGGTTTTTTCTTTCCTTTGTTCGCTATGAACTTCAGTATTATTACGGTAGGTCAACTTGACTTTTAGAGGTTGCTGTGATAATAACGTTACAGGACGTACCTAAAATGGAATTTCAGGCTACACTTCAAAATGTGTTACTCATAAATAAAATTAGAGCTTCTCTATTAGTTGTGGTTGAGTTCTGTAAAGTTAGAATTTCAGTGAAGAGCTCTGAAAATTAAAGGATAACTAGAATTAGTGGCACCAAAACCGAACTCACGTATGCGATTCACCTTGGCTCTGAAGGAGTCAGATACCACTCTGCGATGACGGACGCTTAGACATCTTGCAAGATCAGGTTTACACAGCACTGAAAACCCAAGCAAAAAAAATATATTTCAGTATGTTATCTTTTCATAGAGGATTGTTTTGTGTTTTTTTTTTTTTTAAGGGGAAAAGTAACTGACAGCTGTGCAGCAAAAGAGGGCAATGACAGTGCCTTCTACTGGGAAGAAAGCACTACGGAGGAATAAAGGATGACAAAGAGAAATTAGCTCACCCCTTCTGATGACCAGTGACAGCTCAAGAGGAGTACAATCTCTATCCACAGAGATGCTGCTCTTCCAGCTGCTAACCCTTAAATGAGGATGAGGAGGGGCGGACCAGGAGTCCGCCCCTTCCAGTCACACGAATGCAATGTTTGCATCTGAGCCACCTGGGTTAGCCACGTCTTCTCACCTGGCGCTCCACTCTCGGTTCAGGCTGTGACCTGGCAACTTCTGTACACACAGGCATTACTGGAACTATCAGTTATCCTTCTGCTCTCACTGAGTCGTATTTTGTTTCATTTGTAGCTGTTCAATTTCAGCCAAAGGGGACTCTGTCTTCCTCACGTTCATAATGTCCTCCCTGACAGGCTCTTAGATAAAGCAGCACTTTAATACCTCATTAACGGCATTGTTCAATTTAACATTGATTGTATGTGCAGATGGCCTGTTTTCAGTCCATTGTGCACAGTCCCTTTTGCCATCCCAGAGCGTACTACAGATAACATTGTCAGCAGTCCACGGAAAGGCCGCTGCTACATAAACTGCATTCGACACTTTGCTTCTTAGCCACTTACGGCTACATACCAGAGATATTAATTGTGGTTGCTTGAGTCCTTAGAGAGTTGGTATTCCGACACTAGCAACAAGGAGATTGGGGTTCAGCATCTCTTGAAATCTATTCAGAAGGTGGCCAGCAAATAAGGGGTTATTTGTTGAGATTGGGTGCCAATATTCTCTGCATCGACATGACATATGCTACCTATCGTTTTATTCACGGCGACTGCAAATAGTGATTTCACAGTGGCGTGCCATCATTTGCAATCTTAAAAGCATACACCGCAGCCCTAAAAAAGAGGATCCCCAGAATGTCCTTGTGTTTTTTTAACACGTGTGCATTGAGCTCCTGTCAACTTTGGCTTCCATTATATTTCTCTGTTCATAATTATATAATATGAAATTGTACTGTGTTGTAAAAGTGGCAACAAAAGACTGGTCAGAGCTCCTTCCGAGCAAAGAGCTGTTGATAAAATTGCTCAGCCTGTTGCACAGTTATTTATGATGATATAATTCAGTGGCGTTGGATTTGGTAACCCTGAAATTAAATTTGAATCCCTGCTAAGTCTTCTGATAAAACAGTGTATTTCAGCAGCGTTAATACGTGAGGTTTTGGCCAACCTATTCATTAGAGATATGCAGCAAGCTTCACAGTTCAAATCTGGTCATACTTACAGCAATCAAAAGATTTACGTTCCAATATCAAGCCTTGCATGGTATTTCATCGTCTGAATATATGTAGTATAAGTGGTGCTTCATCTAAGAGCTTCCAGTAACTGCAGTAAATATTAGTAGACGTCTCAATTTTCAAACTTCAGCCACAGTCATTCCTCTTCTTCTGTAATGACAGCAAAATAGAAAATATATATATATATTTATGATACATTTTCCCATACTTCATTGCGTAATTATTTCACCACATTTAGGAGCTAGGTAAAGTCTGTCCATCCTCTATCTCCGTGTAATTAAGTTGCACGAGACACCGCAAATGCATTGCCATTAAATTAATGCACACTGTTGTTTGTAAAAACTTTCCATCAATGATGCACTTTGATTCGCAGTTCAAAAAAAGTCACTCTGAAAAATCTGTAGGGAGATTGATCACTGTGAAGTTTCTAATATCCAAAAGAAAATATTTTGTTGTTGATGCTCTATACTTAAAAGACTTTAAAAGGAATTAACTCAAAATTTAATACTACAGAACAGAAATGTAAACGTAACAGATGCATGTGGCCGAAACATCACTGATACCGGAAAAGCTAGCCCACAGCCATTCGCTCTGTGATGATGTGCTTCCCTTCTCAACTTCTGCCTCTTTGTCACAGTTTCAGCAAGATGGGTGGATGGAAATGATTTATTGTCAGAAAGGGAATTATAAATATAGTATAACTAATATGTTATGCTAAGATCATTTTAATCAGGTAATTATTAAAAGACTGTTTGGCCTTTAAGGACATTGATTTAATGGGAATTAATTTAATGATTGAGTACTGTTTGTGTAACATTATCATCGCTAGTGATGCGGAAAATTGGAATCTCAGCTCAGCGGAAACGAGGTTACCTTTTTCCATTATCACATTAGATCCCTTTCTTCTGGAATGCAGTCATTAGACCTTTTTGACACTTCCAGTGTATACTTAAATATTTGGGCTTTATCTGAATATTCCTGACTCAAAGAAGTGAAAAATGTTCATTGTTGTACCATGCTCACTTTCAGAGACTTGAACTTCTGTTTAATGTAGCCTTAAACAAAATCCATTGAATTGTCATACTGACTTGCTATCGCTCCTCCTGTGAAAAAAAAATTCTCAACTGTCATTTTCTACTTTCCTCACTGCAGATCCGATCATTGCGATTGGCATGAGCAGGATTGTCGTTTCAGCTGTAAAGAAGCGGCAGCGTTATAAGTAGAAGCAGACAGCCCACGTTTCTGTCTGAATCTTTCTGAAGTTGAATCACACAGGGTCAGGTCACACCTTAGGAGTGATTTAAAAGTGACTCTGACCCATTCCTTCTCTAGATGGCAAGCACCGTAGAAAGACCGAGTCCAGTAACTGAAGGTTAGGACTCTGCTAAAGCTGACCCATATAGGTACAACTCCCATTTATCTAAAGGGGAGTCGTACCTGGTTACCCTTCTTAATTTGTCCTTAGCTGTGCTATTGTCACAAATTATTTTTCAGCTATATACTGCCACTAACAACTATAGGGCAGAAATAAAGAACTAGAAAGAAAAAGAGGGAGAACATATGCAATTGGAAGCATGTAGTAAATAACTATGTCTGAGAGACTTGTGCGGATTGATTTTCAAAGAAATTTTTAATCAAGAATGATTATGACAGCTGTTGATGCATCTTGGCACTTTTGCAAGGGAGATGGGTGGCCAAACAATCATCCCTCTGTCACTAGAATGAAGCCACTGCAGTAGGAACGGCAAGCCATGCAAGTCTGGTATTTGAAGACAGACAGATAATTTGCAAAAGCAAGAGACTCGAATTCCTATCTACTTTGTAGTTCGTTCCCCCTGTGGTAAGCCAATGCTACAGTGGGCTGAAATGCTTAGCCATGGTTAACATTGTTCTGCTAGCCAGGAAAAAAAAAAAACAAAAAACAGTTTCTAGCTTCAGGCAGAAGAGTTTCAAAGAAAGTAGCTGAGAATCCAGTGTTTCAAATTAGTTTGTGCGTAGTCATTTGGACAGTCCTTGAATATTTCTGTTTGTATGTCAAAGCCTTCCAAACAGATCTATCAGAGAGGTACACCAGGCTGTGACTCCATGAGCGGCTGTGCCACCGACGCTCGGTTAGCCCCAGCATTTGAAGTCTCAGCATGGAGAATCTTTTTTCTATTAATGAGGAAACACAGCTGAGCAAGGAGCCTTAGTACATAAGCCAAATGCCAAAGGCGCATCGAATAGAAGCACAGTAGTAGCAAATGGAGGATTTTCATAGGGAGTTAGCAAGTTTCTTCCTCACAGAAGTCTAAACTCAACAATTTGATCAGTGATAGGCAACTCATAGCGATAGAAATAGCACGTCAAGTTTTCATTCTTGCCAGAGACCAGAATGGCTTTTTCTACATTAGTTTCCGAGCCACAGTGGGGGGGGGAGATATAGTCTGGATGGAAAAGAAAAACTTCTAAAGACACTGGAGAAATGGAGTTCCTTTTCCTTTCAAGGACAGGATAAGTATCACCATTCTTCATTAGGGAACGAAGAAAAGTCTGGGTCAAAGATCCTTTTCCAATAGAGAGAGACAGCGTGGAAACATCAGGGGCAGAAGTAGAGAGTAATTGACTATAACCACAGTATATAGGCAGCCTTTCACCTTCCAAAGGGAGTACCGGAACCTGAATATAGCAAATAAAAATTCCATTTTACGTTCCCAGCACAGGAAAGAATATTTTTAAGATCCTTCCAATCAAAACAAATTAGAAAATAAAAATAAAAATGTACAGTACAAGCTTAGGAGAGTTTTGTACAGGCACACGTGCAGAAAATGATCGTGCAGGGCCCAACAGCCATACAGTATAGACAGATCATCCTAGTACAGAAAGCGGACAATAGGATGAACTGATATCTTCAGTGAGCAAAGATACAAAACATAACTTGGAAACGATTACTGGCCAGCAGTAACCTAGAGTGACAACGTAAGAAGGTGATAACATTCTGACTGGAGCTGGCTCATGCCCAGCTTGTTTTGTACGAGGGCAGCAGGAGCCTAGACCTGCCTATAGAGGGTCAGGCATATACCACTAGGTATATAACTGTGGCTTCCAGAGTTGTTGACAAGAGTCTGTACGTACGTATGTATAAGACGCAGCTTCACAAACCGCTTTACAAATTACAGATGAGTTGGAAGGATTTGAAATAAGCCCAAAGGAGAAGAATGATTGTCTCAGATTATCTCCCTGTCATATAAAGGGGAGGAACAAATAAGGAGATCTTTCTTTTGTGGATCATCGCTTCCCTTCCGGGAGGGCAGCGAGGGCAGTGCTTTCCACCCAGCTGAAAGGAAACAATCTTCCAGGGAGCAACTGTAATGGGATTAGTCAGGGGATTGTTACACTAACAATAATAAATGGAAGAGGGTAAGTGGTTGTTTGGTTCAGAATTAAGACATTAAGGAAAAAAATTAATCAGGGCACCAAATGACAAAGTGAACACATTATTTCATTGCCTACAGACCAGCGCCAGAACTATTGAGCAGTAAACAAGAACAGTAGAATTAACTCACTAATATAAATTTGTTCTTTATGATGCTACTGAAATCTGATAGGAAGATTCACACGGTTGGAGTGCCAACACGTGTACTGAAAGATAGATGGACAAGGTGGGCAAAAGGCGAAGAAAGAAAGGAAGAGGGCTCTATATCAGAACTGAATTAGGTATTCTGGAGGATTTCAGAACTTAGAAGGAATTGATTTCTTGCGAAAAAGCATGCTAACAACCAGAACACAAATAATTGGCTCCTCTACTGCGTATCTGTAATGTATACGGGAAAATGTGAGATATAATAGGGGAATTCAATCTAAGTGATGTAGGTGTTAAGTCTTGCACCACCCATGCCAAAACCTCTTGAATGCACATACAGAACAGATGGGGAAAAAAAGGGAACGTTGGCCACAGTGGAGCTACAGATTTCAGGGAGTAAGGGTACACAACTGAGAACAATAGGAAGTAGGACTTAGAAGTCTTAATAGGAGCTAAAGAAGCCTTTATGTTGATAGTGCATTACGAGGTGAAATTGGTGCCATTCAAATAGTTCTACAAAAGAGGCAATAAACATTTCTACTCTGTATTTTGAGATAAGCAGACGTTGACTTTGTATCAAATATTTAAATATTCCATGTTAAGAGCAACTCAGAAAGATATGAAATGTTTAAAACATTCTGCAAAGGTACTTCTGTATCACTGTTTGTTGATTTGAGTCCTGGAAGGTCAGGCAAGTTTTAGAAAGCTGACAAAAATTGATGTAAAACTTGAAGAAAAGAACAAATAGAACCTTCAACTCAAGTCTCTCCCATCTTAATACATAGTTATGACAATGTGAAAGTCTTCAAGAATATAGACGAACTTCACAGCTCCAAAATATATCACTATAAAGGCACTGTATGGCTTTACGTACATATATACGTGTACGTATGCCTAGCACTTTCCTTATCCTCAAAATCATCAAGACCGTCCTCAGCCCAATACATTTTTCTATAGGGTAAAAGCATAAATCTCCACGTTCCCGTACCCGCGAACCACACCTGGGTGCCCCAAAT
>JANHGO010007372.1:0-20097 GCA_024606505.1 Aquila spilogaster | reverse complement strand
AGACCCAGGCTTCCGAGTGCCTGGGTACTCCCTGCCTGGCCCCAATTACTTTGGCAGGGAGGCACGGTATGCTGCAGTTTTTCCGGCATTGCAATAGTACCGAGTCACAACCAAGGAGCCTGGAGGCAAGTCTAAACACCAGCTGACATGACAGATTTCGTATAGCTGAGGCTGTGTATTTTTCAGTATAACTGAGATTGTATCCATAGCCAAAAAGCACACCTCAATTCCCACGTCCAGGTACTCTACTGTAAACAGACCTTCCTCTGATGCTTTTAGGATATGGTGCTTAGCATAAACACCTTGTTAATGGAGAGCTAAAAGGGTAAAGCTTCTAAATCTAATCATCTTTATACCCTGCAGTTTAAACTGGAAGATTTTACCCAACAATTCAAATACATAATACAGTATTACCATGAGTCTGCATATTGCTAATATTTCATTAGCTTTACAATATGTTTCTACTGGGCACAGTGACAACTATTCTTACTCTCATTCTGCATATTAACAAACTAAGCAATTGTTAACATTAAAAAATTCAATCCATATATGTTACTTGGGTATTTTATAACATAGCTGTGAGTGCTTTTAGATAAGACTGCACTGTTTTGCACTTACAGAAGGAAATAAACATCCAGATTATGCATAAATAGGTACATAGGGCTGCACTTATGGACAAAAGACATTAACTTGGAGTACAGAATGCAGCTTCTGTGCACTTCAAAGCATGGGTTTCTATTTAATAATTTTGAAATGAGCCTCTCACCCTACTAGCTATCCAGGTATTACTTTACACTCCCCTCCCAAAGTGCTCCCCTAGAAGTCTGCATTCACACTGATTACCCATTGCTTGTGAGATGTTGCCTTTCTAATCAGCCTGGCCAGTTCTCCAGGGGAAGAAAAATGTGTTGTCACCTGACTGTGCTTGGAAATACAGCAGGAGCCGCCTGTTCCCTGCCGAAGCAGCCAGAAACTGCTTGAGAGCTGCTGACAGCTTCTCTGCTCTGGAGGAGCAGCTCCCATGCTCAGCTGTCGCAGGTCACAACGGTTCAGGTTTGTTAATAACAAGCTACCCAAATATTATGACTTAAAAGCAGAGGAGCTAGTAAATAACTAGATGTAGAATGTAGCTTCTGTTGGATCATGTCAGATGGAGATGTAAAACATTCTCAACAGTTCTCTGTGTAGTTAATGGCAGAAAAATTACTATTTTAGTTGAAGTTGATACTGATTTGAAGTTACCCATTCCACTGTTCCCAAATGACAGAGGAGAACAAAGAAAGATCTCTATGCCCCAGTGAACCAAATGAAGTAAAACCTGCATCAAATGAACTAAAAGCGCTACCAAAAGTAGAGAATCCACCAAAGGCAGAGAAAAACGATACACCCGCTCAGCTTCTGCTTTCCTTTGGACCCCATCTGCCCCCCAGAGAAGTACTCAAAAGAATCTTCATTTATGATCAGCAACCTTAACTGGGATTGTTTAGACTGGAGAAGAGGAGGCTCAAGGGAGACCTTACTGCCCTCTACAACTCCCTGAAAGGAGCTTGTGGTGAGGCAGGCGTCCCACTTAACAGTGAGAGGACATGAGGGAATGGCTTCAAGTTGTGCTGGGGAGGTTCAGATTGGATAATAGGAAAAAGCTTAGCTGAAAGAATGGTCGGGCACTGGAATAGGCTGTCCAGGGAAAATCACTGTCCCAGGAGGTATTCAAGAACCGTGTAGCTGTAGCACTGAGGGACATGATTGGGCAATATTGGTGGTAGGTGGATGGCTGGATGAGATAATGGTCTTTTCCAACCTTGGTGATTCTATGATTCTATTTTAGATCTGTTAGAGTTCTTTTTCCTCTTGCTTTCTGTTGCCTACTCCGTGTTAACACTTCAAGTAGATTGTCTGTAACTTTTCCATAAGAAAGAGGTTTGAGGGCAACAGTGGTCCTAAATTTCTCAGAATAACTGTGCAGTTAACGTGCTATTCTGGTGGGTAAATCATGTTTTTATTTCATTAGGCTGGGTGGGGAGAGGAAAAAAGGATGTTCATAAACTCATTACGGTTGGAAAGGCCAATAAGATCATCTCATCCAGCTGTCAGCCCATGCCTGTGACCACTCTAGACCATGTTGCTCAGTGCAACATCTGTTCTTTTCTTGAATATCTCCAGGGAAGGTAACTCCACCACCTCCCTGGGCAGCCTGCAGCTGCTCTTGCCCCACTGATGGGTGATTGCTCCAGCCTCCCAGATGGGGCCACCTGGTCCTGCACCCATTTGAACAGCTGCAGTGTTGAACAACAAAACACAGGATTAAAGACTGCGTGTTTTATGTATCTACATAAAAAAAATGCATAGAAGCCAAAGTTATTGTCATGAACTGCCCTTAAAGCAGCTGTCCCCTGCTCCTGGGGAAGAGGACTGCATATTAACTCATTTCTCCCAAAATGCAGGAGAGGTTTTAAAGCAGTCTCATTGACTTTGAAATGCTGAGCCCAGGTATTTGTTACTTAGATATACACAGAGAAATCCAGCCTTTCAAAATGAGCCTGACAGCAATCGTCTTCAAAAGAGACAGTGCCTGTCTTTCTGTCCAGCAGATATGGAGGTGGATCAAAGGTTATCTGGTTTCCCTTTCCAAATCTTTCATTAGCCTACCAATTAATTCTTTGCAAATCATACCACCCCCTCCATGCCTCAATTTTTTCACCAGCAAAATGTAAATCACAGCATTCCCTTTTCCCATGCAAGTCTTTGAAAGCCATAGCTTTCAGCTAAAAAGCTGTAGATATTTCTTATCTGCATACAATAAAATTAGAGATTAAAAAATAAAGTGAATGCTTCAATAAAAAAAAGGGTCCTGAATAAAGAGGAGGGAAAGTGATTTTGAGAAAGACGTATTGTGGAGCATGAGAGGGAGGCAGCAAGCAAGGTCTGAGTCAGAGGGCAGATGGCAGAAAGAGGAAAGCAAAAACTTTGACTTAAACTTTTAGCATTCTCCCCCTTCCAGATCTCAAATCAGTAGCAATCCCAGTTACAGGGACAAAGGGAGAGGTGAATCGCCAATGCTAAAGAGATATTGCAATGGTACAAAGTACAGCATCATTTGAACACTGCTCTCCTACAACATGTCCACACTTTAGCACATCACAGAGGAAAACAACCAGCAAAGTAATTCACAACCAATCCTGTCTCACATATCTTGTTGGCAATAGATTGTACGCCAGTTGCAAGGGCTTGTACTCAGCTCTTCTCTGCACATTTGTCTAACACACATTGCTTATGCTAGTTTAACCCTAAGAGTAATGCCATGCAGCCAGGGCCTTTCCCATAGCCCCAAGAATCTGAAGTAATTTATTGCCTTTGTACTGCCCTGCTGCACAAGCAGTATCATACATCCCTCTGAAAAGCATTACACCACCATGATGAAGTGCTGGCTGCTGCTTGTTGTCAGCCTGTGTTGTATCTTGCTTTTCGTCATGGAAAGTACAGAAACACGGTATTTTCTCTTTTATTCCCCAGTTTTGCTCCGAGCACTATGAGAAGAGATATTAAGTAGTTTTCATTGGTTTCCTCACTCCTGCCTACAAGGCTGATTCTGAATCCCTCCTGTGTCAATCAAAACAGCACAGCAAAGCCAGCAAAGCAATACAACTGTGTTGTGCAGCACAGTACCAGCCCCAAGGCATACAGCAGCATTGTGCTTGCTCAGCACATTACTCTGTATTGAAGCATCAGCAGGAAAACACAGCTTTGTGTCCATCCATGCTCTAAATATAAACAGTTAATATCCATCCACATTTCTCTTAAAATTTTTGGAGACAGATAGCAAAGAATCAGATATGGTTTAATCAGTGCACAATGCATCACATTCACTTCCTTCATTTCAAATAATATCATTGGAGCAAAAGAAATCGAGAGGTATCTCAGGTATCTTGACACCATAAAGAGTGATAATAGGATCTTCTGGACTGGACAGCAGCCTAAT
Organism: Aquila spilogaster; assembly: GCA_024606505.1. Classification (NCBI taxonomy): domain Eukaryota; kingdom Metazoa; phylum Chordata; class Aves; order Accipitriformes; family Accipitridae; genus Aquila; species Aquila spilogaster. The sequence goes on along the minus strand of JANHGO010007372.1, from coordinate 16,118 downwards.
GAAACTAAATAACTAAAATAAGCTGATACACATCTTCTCTAGGTATACTGTTACACAGAAAAAAAAAACCTATCCAAATTCAAGTATAAATAAACAAAACAGCAATTATATATTTATGTGCCTACATTATTTGCTGCGGTAATATTAAATTGCTGCAATAATGTTAAATGCCATTGACAGACACTTTGGCACTTAAATGAAACATTTACAGACAAAACGATCTTCCCTATCAAGATTTCCTATAAGCATTTTCCTTTTCATCATTTTTAAATAGTTTGTATGAAGAAGCACATACCATATTTATAGGAACAGGAGCCTAAATCAGAAAGGATACACTTGTGGGTTGTTTTGTTGTTGTTTTTGTCTGTACTGGGGATAGGGAAGCAGGTGGGAAAAGGCCAGCAGACTGGAAACCCAAAGGAAAAGATACACCACCTTGTTTATAAGTTTTGTGGGTACAGCATATGGGAAAGCATGAAGTCTGGGGCAATTTTATTGTTTGGCTTTGTTAAATATTTCCAGTCATATGATGCATAGGCACTGAACTCCACCAAATCAGGTGGAAGGAAAAAAATAATCTAATCTTTTCTCTTGCCAGTCTTTTCTCAAAGATGGCTCAGAACAGAATAAGAGTGAAAAATAAGTTACTTCGCATGGAGTAGAGTGAGTACTGTGCAAACATGCTGCAAATGCGCCATGAGGGACACTTTCTCTTAAGCTCCACTAATCTTCACCTTAGAGAAGTACTAAAATCCTCATAAATAATATAACAAATTAATGGGTAGGTTTTTAAACATTGTGGTCTGCTACTTAAGAAACATCAGGGTAACAGAGCACAGTGGTAGAAGTGGGAAGCATGTGGTTTGTTGCCCTGTGATTATCTTGGAAGGCAGAACAGCGCACTGCACTATGACTGCAGCATTTGCAGCCAAAGCTCAAGCCCAGGGCTGACCTCAAACAATAGCAGCCAAAACCTCCCCTTCCATACCCAGGTCACAAAGATATTACACAAACCATTCCCAGCTTCAAGACAGAGACAGAAATCTCACTGACCCAAGCATAGCAGATCTCCTGCTACAGATCAGAAAGGACAAAAAATACATCCACCCCCTCTCTTCTTATAGCCCACACAGGACTTTTTAAGTTCACATGCAATGGCATGAGCCTTCAGCTGTGCTATCAGTTCCCCTTCCTAATCATCCAAAAAGAGACTCACCTGGCTTTATGTATCCAGCTGTAAAGCAAGATGCTTGTGAACCACAAGTCCCTACTGCTGGTGACTAATCTCTTCTGATTCAGGTGCTCCAGAACCTAAAAGACCCCACAGTGCATACACCCATCCCTGCCTACAGAGCTTCATCTTAGGCTAACACAGGTAGCCTAAGAGGTTTAGTGCGCTGGTAATTTCTCGTGTCAGTTTTCAACCAAACACACCCAAGTCTTTACAACCTGGATCCATAATCTAAATAAGGGACAAAAAAGCTAAGAAATAGAGTGCTGAGCCTATGCCCCTCTCCTAAGTCTAGACCAACCTGAAAGCAAATGGATCTGTGTCTGTAAACTGCAGAGTGCATGTGAGCTGGCTGTATAAAGCAGGAAAAGAGCATGCTGTCAATGTGGTAGGAACCTGCTCCTTTCACAGGCTAACGTTTGCTGCTCAGCATTGTTCTTTCTCTTCATTAAGGGTCTGGCTCAGGCCACATTTTGCTCTTGGGCTTCAGGAATTTAGCATAGCATGAAGAGGAGCTCCCATTGAAGGTCATCCATAAATACCTCTCATATGGAGATATTCTAAACTTCACATAAAGGAGGGCTTCACATGTAAGGAAATGTATTGCCCTTGTATGGGCACACAAGACTTCAGGAAAAGTAAAACTCTTATGGACTCTGGATGCATTACCAACTGACCACTAAGTACACAAAGCCAGTGCTCTATTTTACTTTTCCCAAAATTCTTGCATTGAGTTAGGATGGCAAAATGCCATTTTTTTCCCACCACCATATTTTGGTAAACTGCCATTATAACTCTATTTTTTTACTTCACATTAAGGCCTCCTTGAAGTATGATATGGTTATATATATATACATATACACTCTTTAGCAATCAATATGATGCTATTTCTCCATGACAGTATAATTAAATTCTGTTGTCACTGTGCACCATATCTGAGGCCAATGTACCGAGCAAAACAGTTAAGTAACAATACCCTGTTTGACAGCATCTTCAGAAAGCTAAATAATCAAAACCTACAGATAAACTGGTCCTTTGCAGCACTGAAACTGAGTCTAATCACCTCATATAAAGAAAATACTGGGAAATATATTCTGCACATTATTCTTACAAATTCTTCTCTTTATCCTTGGGAAATAAATGATGAGATCTACAAAGCAAATTTCTCCATGTAAAGGAGAACTATAAAAAGACTGATAAACAGACAGGAGTTTTATTGCCTTTAAGAAGAAATCAATGGCACTGATATTTAGTTGAGATATCATCATCTATAAATGCTTGAAAGTTTTACATTTCAGAATTTTTTATCTATCTATAACCACACCATTTAAAACAAACTGGCCAACCCAGTCGGAGGAGACAGTCTATTAGTCAGATTTTAATGTTAGTGTTAGACTCAGTTTGTAGGAGGCAGACAATTAGTCAAATTTTAGTGTTAGCCCTGTAAATTGCAGCTCTGAAATTAATGCTTTTCTGAGGAGCAAGAGCTGGTGCTCCAGGAAGCTGCTGGTGAGCCCCAGCCATGTGTGTGACCTCATAAGCCCTGGTGCAGGGATAAGGAAGCAAGCAGGGATTGTGCAAGAAACAACTTTGGTGCAGTTTGACAAAGGAAATCAAAATGGAAGAATAAAGAATTCCTGAACACATCTCCTGAACAGAGATGGGGAGTCTTTGAGATGAGAGAGGGGATTTTGAAGACATGGCACATATGCAACAACGTTGAAGCACAATGACTTGAACAATGGCTTGAAGCTGGCAGAGAGGTTGGGAAGTAGGACTGGCTTAATGTTTTCCTCTTCTATTGTTTTTGAGTGGTGGTGAGAGAGTTTGGCAAAGCCCCATGCCTGCCCTTGCTGTGACTGAAAGGTTTCTCTGCTCTCCCAGATCAGCATCTTCATGACCCATTTATCTAATTATGGGAATGACCGCCTGGGGCTGTACACCTTCGCAAACCTGGCCAACTTTGTGAAGAGCTCGACCAACCTGCAACTGCAGACACTGCCACCCATCCAGCTGGCACACAAGTACTTTGAGCTCTTCCCTGAACAGACGGACCCCCTTTGGCAGGTAATGTCCTGAACTCTCCCTGCCTCCAATTACACTGCTTGTCAAAAGAAGAATCTGTTCCTGTAAAAACAAAAAAAAGTAAAAAGCCCGCTTCACATTAAAAAGTTATTTTTCAACTCACCCCAAATCAGGCATATTAAAAGCAACTACGTGAGCAAAATCTCCTTCCCCTTCTATCTGCAGGTTTGCTGATGCATCACCATGTGTTAACTAGTTACAGTGCACTACCAGCAAGATGAGCACAGACAGCCCATAGCAAGAGCTACCCCAAGGCAAACAGCACAGGTCCATTGTGCCCATCAATGGAAGCAGCTACAAGGATTTCCTGCCACTTGAACCTCCTTCACCAAAGAAATGAGGAGAAGGGAGGGACAGAGGGGTCAGTGCTGTAGAATGGGCTTCTGTTTTAGGAAAGGAAAAGGGTTTCCACACAGCCCACAAATGGCTATTTTCTATCTCTGTTGCAAATGCACAACAGTGCTGCTTGTAATCTCTGCACTGTAATTTCCCAATTGTTGTACATGTTTGGCTCTTCTCTTACTCAGAATATGACGTGCCACACTGTGCTTATAGATATGCAGGCTTAAATCCAGAGTGACACCATTGAGATCCAAGCAGTTTTATCAGGCTTATGCTCATACAAAGGAGCAGAAAATCTTGCTATTATTTTTGGCCCAGATGCAAAAGAAGAATAAATCGATAATATTCCCATTGAGTTTAGTGGAGCTGCACTGATTCATGTCATTTAATGATTTTCTCCATTATATTTTGCTAACTTTTTTCACTAGCAAACTGTATCTTCTATTACCAGCCAATGCTATGTAAAAGCAGGATCCATACAATAAGTCCTAACCTTTCCTGTGGGGTCTTTTGTTCACACAATTTTATTTTGCATTCATGGGCAGTAAAAAGATAAGAAGATGATGAGTAATATCCCACATTTCTGTTCTGCTTTCCTTTTGGGTTCTTATGTAAATTAAAATTGGTACTAAGAGTACTATGCATCTGAAACCATTTCATCACCTTTGAAAGTAATGCCTCAAAGCTATTCAAACAGAGGTTTCCATTTTAACTTCAAATGAAAACTTGATTAAATCAATGGTTTAATATTTTTTTTTCTTTTTTTTTCCTCTAATGACTGAACTTAATCCTCAGTCATGTAAAACTATTATATACACATATAATTTTTGTCAAAGGGACAACACACATGCTTTCCTAAATGCCTACAGGCTCTGAGCTGATGAAAAGCACCAGATTAATGGAGAGAGGAAAAGACAGTAGTCTCACAAGGTGTGGATTTTGAAACCAAACCTTCCAGGTTTTGAAGAACTGTTCAGTCCTGAAAGGTATCAAGGAGCTTAGTCCCTGTATACCTGGAAGCTCTGGTACCCAGTACAATGGAAGGGTTTCAAGGGATTCCTACCAATGACCTCAATATCTGTCAGGAATAAACTCTTATGGGGAAATATCATAGAATCATAGAATGAATCGTGTTGGAAGGGACCTCAAAGACCATCTAGTTCCAACCCCTCTGCCATGGGCAGGGCTGCCACCCACCAGATCAGGCTGCCCAGGGCCCCATCCAACCTGGCCTTGAGCACCTCCAGAGTTGGGGCATTCAGCAGCTTCTCTGGGCAGCCCAGGACCATCCTCTGAGTAAAGAATTTCCTCCTAACATCTAACCTAAATCTTCCCTTTAAGTACTGGAAGGCCACAGTGAGGTCTCCCCAGAACTTTCTCTTCTCCAGGCTGAACTAGCCCATCTCCCTCAACCTTTCTTCATAGGACAGGTGCTCCGGTCCTCTGACCATCTCTGTGGCCCTCCTCTGCACCCGCTCCAACAGCTCCACATCCTTTCTGTACTGGCAGCCACATGCCTGGACTCAAGACTCCAAATGAGGCCACTCAAGAGCAGAATAAAGGGGGACAATCACCTCCCTCTCCCTGCTGCCACTCCTCTGTTGATGCAGCCAAGAATACAATTTGCCTTCTGGGATGCAAGCATGCATTGCTGGTTCTTGTCAAGCTTTTCACATCCTTATCAGCAGGGCTGCTCTCAATGAGTTCTTCTTCCAGTCTTTACACATATCTGGGGTTGCCTCAACCCAAGTGTAATACCTTAGGGTTTTAATATTTTGTGTAAGGCTCTGGTATTAGAGTGTAAGATTTAGATTCTGCAATTCTCATATGCATGCAAAATGTTTAGGTTATCTCTGGCATGATGTGCCACAACTCTGTTTTTCTTCTTCAGAATCCATGTGATGACAAACGACACAGAGATATTTGGCCTAGAGACAAAACTTGTGACCACCTACCCAAATTTCTTGTGATAGGACCCCAGAAAACAGGTAAGAAACAATGAATTTGTAATCTAAACTAAATCCCAGATTTGTATCTATGTGTGTAAACTGAGACCATTTCTCTGCCATAGAAAATGCATTCCTGATTCATATAGGATTCAGATAGTAACTCCTCCACCACTAACAGAGAGAGACAATGGGGTGAATGGTAATATTGCATTCTCTTTCCAGTGCCAGCCACTGCTACCAGAAGTCTGCTAAGGGAGTAGCACCAAAATTTCCCAGTGATCTCTGTTCTAAAGGGTATTTTTAATCTTTCCCGATGCTGTATTTACTTGAATAGAGAAGGCTCAGATTATGATTTGTTACCTTCAATTATGCTTTTCCTTCTAAAAACCAAAGACATTTTATAAGATATGAAGACGGATTATTTTGGCAATATTTCCGGTTGATTTGCTTTTGGGAAGAAGCATGAGCTCATCCTCATTTGCAGGACAGCTTGGGCAGCACTGGCTCAGTGCTCAGATGCTCTCCAGAGCTGGCTCTTGCTGGCAGCCAAAGGGCAGAAATCCCAGCATCCCCAGGAAACTACAGTTGCTGATGGCAGCCCCATCCATGTGTGCACCTGCCTTGTGCACTGATGCTGAAGTAGAGTGTTGTGGCACTTTCAAAGACAGTTGACACAAGCCTTGGAGAGTGGAATACAGAAGGGGTTGTAAGCAGCCAGGGTATGGTGCTGGTGCTTGATGGCGGTGCATATCTAACTTCACAGCTGACTTCCACACACTGGTAATAAGACAGTGCAGGAGAAGGCAGTGCAAACATTCAACATAAAGAAATATGCTGTCAGGGTGCCATAAATTAAGTCCGTTATTAAGTTCTTTGACAAATTGTTTCCCCATCGTTTTAGACCCTAATTGCCAGTCAACATATTTACCTCCTTGCAGGCCTCTGGGGGTCTCAGGGCATTATTTAAATTGAGCCACATATTCCCATTCCCAAGCTAGCTGTTATTGTTGTTGACATATTACAGAAAGTGGATGTTGAGGCAGGGAAATAAATGAACAATCCAAGATTATATAGAAATTCTGTGACAGTGACAAAGAGACAGAATGTCTTGATTCATAGTCCAATGATAACTTGCATAGCATAAAATCTTCAAAGAGTAATCTGGAAGACACATTCTCTTGAAATTTCACTTTGTATTGAATAACATTTCTGGTTGGTTTTTTAACTAATAAATAACATCAAAAATTTACGGGGATTTTAAAGCACGCTTATTACTTGTAGGTTTGTTGGCAGGTAGACAATGCAGACAAAATACACCATACCTCCTCAGTAGACTTTTTATTCCTCAATAGCAGACCTCCCCAGGAGAAATGCACACACGATAAAAGTGCTGTTCTGGGAGCAAGAGAAGTACAATCACACAATTACTACTTTGGAAAACTTTTGTGCATGTAAACAATTTAAAAACAAACATGTTCAGGCCAAATTCCATCACTGGGTTAACAAAGTCAATAAAACAATGTCACCAACAACAGTATCATTACTGCCTCAGAAGGCAGAATTCAGAATCCAGAAATGGCAAAAGTTTGCTAAGCACAGAAAAAATCTGCACGTATTCCCCACTTCATCTGCAAGTAGATTGCGCCTACATACCCCTTTCACAAATAGGCAAAGGAAATCTTTGTATATCTCAGCATGAACTGAGTTAGAAGTACTTTCTTAAATCAATAAAGTCAATGTTTTTTTTTTCTGTGTCCTAATGACATCTCTTTGTGTTGCTGTAGGAACAACAGCACTTTATTTATTTCTTCTGATGCATCCTTCTATTATCAGTAATCTCCCTAGCCCAAAAACTTTCGAAGAAGTTCAGTTCTTCAATGGGAACAACTATCACAAAGGAATTGACTGGTAAGAAAAATAACAAAAAAGAAGTGTTCATTATTAAAACATGCTGAATCACAATGAAACAATTACAGTAGCATGTATGACATCTATGTAAATACTGGATTAATTTGTTATGCTTGGCATTATCAGAGAATGAGAATTTTACTTCTAATGACAGGACGTTTAATCAAGTCCAAAATTTTGTTTAAGTATTGCAGTAACAATTTTCTTATTCTTTTCACAAATGAATACAATAGCAAGCTCAGTTATGATGGCTGTTTTCTGAATAATATCTCTGTCTTCTCATAACCATGTATTTTGAAAAGGATGAGTTATACTTTTTTTCTTCAGTGTTTTTAATTAAGTAAGATTTGGCTTCTCATGAGAAGAAAAAGAGCCCTCCATAAAGATTTTCAGCTGATTCTCCTACCATAAATTTTAAACATTGTTTTTATTGTTTTTGCTTAAGAAAATAATTCTGTAAGGCTTTTGTTTCCATGGGAAACGGCACTCCTCGTCTTTGTATGAAAACCAAAATACGAGACAAACATCACATTATACAGAAACAGATCAATCTTTTCCAAGGTGTCATGAAAAAGGAGGAGAAAGAAATACTTCTCATTTATTTTTCATAGTGCATAAGGAAAGCGTAGCTATCACAGAGTATATGGTATACTACACAAGGAGGAGAAAGAGTGGGATGAGCAGGGTTGGTGGATCAGAACTTGGCTCCCATCACAGCAGGGCTGAAGTGCTGGGGAGCCCTATGAACCAGCCTTTATTCCCTAAAAACCATGTGAGACTGTGAGTCTCTCCTCTGCAGCACTGTGCACACGAAGAAGCTGGCCTTGCTGAGACCTCTTCTGGCACATTTCACTGGGATTGCCTGCTAGGCTCAAAGGTCAGTAGGGTTTTGTGCACAGGGTAAGGTCCCACACACTTTGTTTCAGTAGAAAGTACATAAAAACAGCTAGCCACACCAAAACTGAAGTTTCTGGAGTACTCAACCAAACTAACAGGACCAAAAAAATGCCTTCATTTGAATTCTTCACTCTTCGGATTAAACTTTCTATGCTATTCATTTTTACTTCAAATCAATTTTCAATGGAAAAGATCGTCAAAGCCAAAATTTGAAATCTTGCTTTCTGAAAATGGCTAAAAGATTTGTCAGATCAAAGACGAAATATTTCAACAACGTTAAAACTAAATGGTTTGCATTTTGAAGCTTCTCTCATTTTTTTTCTGTAGCTAAAACTGAACTGGCAAAAGATTTCCTTGTGACACTGAACTTATTAGAAAAATCCCATCCATCAAAGGGAAAAGCTAATTACTTGACTTCATGGAGGATTTAGCTATTACCAGTATCATCCAAGAGCCAAGATCTGTTCCCCCTATTCCAGTTCTGGAGTGACCTGAGAAATTTAATTTTGCTTGTTAAGAATTATGTCTGAAAATCTACTTTTTGACCTACCATGAAATGAGATGCAGACGCATATGACCCTTTTAATTTCTAATTAATTTCTTTACCTCCCAGGTATATGGATTTCTTCCCCACCCCTTCCAACATCACCACCAACCTTCTCTTTGAGAAAAGTGCCAACTATTTTCATTCTGAGGAAGCTCCTAAACGAGCTGCTTCTCTCATCCCCAAGGCCAAGATCATCACCATCCTAATCGACCCATCTGACCGTGCCTATTCTTGGTATCAGGTATGGACCTTGTCTTTGAGAAACAGGCAGTGAAATCAACAGTGGGGGATGATGACCAACATCAGTGGGAATTTGTGCCATAGAGCAATAACAGGACTTATTGCACAGAATTTGCACTGTGTAAAAGTGGAAAGATTCTGAATGCCAGCTTTTGCAGTTGGCACCTGATACACCAGTGTCATAAATGATGAAACTTCTCAGCACAGAGCTGCCACTAGCTGTAAACAAGCATATTAATCTCAATTACATCTGACACCACATAGAGGAAAAGTGATGTTCCTCACCCAGGGAGATACACGGGGGGAAAATGAGCATGGCCTAGCTAGAAATCAGAGCTTTTTATGCTGAAAATCTGGTACCTGATCCAGTCCTCTTTCTTACAAGCTGAGTAATATGGAGTACTGTACAAATATATGTAATGTCTTCTGAAGTTTCCTCATTGATGAAAAGAGATGTGTCTGAAGGGTAGGGTTTGGGTTTTTTTTTCTTTTTGTGGAAGTAAAACAAAACCTGTTAGCTTTCTGAGGAAACTCTAGGATGCTCTTTCCTGCCTTTTATCATGTCCATACCTTTCCATAAGAAAGTCTGTATGTTATTTTTTGAAAGAGATATTTTAGTGTGCAAAATACAGTGTCATTACAGAAATGAAGAAAATACTAAAAACAGGGTTAAAGTGGACACAGATAATGTTGCAACAAGCGTAAAGTACAGCACTTCTGATACTGTTCTACAAGAAATAAAAAGTGGCTTAGAGCTGCAATTTGCACCCTTTATAATGACTCATTTGCACCTTTACAAATGCTGATGTGAGATCTGGAGCAGTAAGACATTGCATCTCCTTTGGCAGAGCACCTGGTAGACAGAGGTGCAGAAAAAGGCAGGCACAACCTCCATCACTCACACAGTGCAAAATCTGAACTGAGGTCATTGCCATCTGAGAGGAAAATTATAGGATGTATTGGGAAGGACGTTGTTAGGAGTTGTGATTTTGCTCTTTGTGGGAGTTACAAGTACCAGAGCAATTTGTTCCTCTTTTTCTCTTTGATCATGGCTTAATCATCAGAGTCATAGTATGTGTGACTAAATATCTCCCATTAGCATCAGCGCTCTCATGAGGACCCCACTGCCCTGAGATTCAATTTTTATGAAGTCATTACATCAAGCCCCTGGGCACCCTCAGAGATAAGAACTCTCCAGAAGAGGTGTCTGACACCTGGATGGTATGCTGTCCACATCGAACGATGGCTAACTCACTACCCAGCTTCACAGGTAACTTCCAATCTTAGTTTGCCAAGACTGCACAAGGTCCTGCAATGAGGATTGGCCTCGTTGATAGAGGTAATGGGATGCTTCCCACTGGAACTCTTAGCCATTAGGAAGTTCAGATTTGTCGGTATCAGAACATTTACCAGAAATAATTTGATTTTTCTGTCTTCTGTTGGATAAGATGCAACAGGAAAACTCTTTGGCCTGTAGCCACATGGCCTCGATAGGTGACTTAGAACCTTCCTTCCAGGACTCCCGAGGCTTCTGGGTCTCAAGGAACAAGCATTTGTAACATGAGACATTGTAAGAAGCTTTGCCAAACTCATCCAGAAAATGCCCAGTGTTTATCTATAAGCAAATTTAATTCCCCCTTCCACTCACTTTGTTTCATACAAAATTTCACATTTGATGCTGATAGGGAATTAGCCTTTCTCAGTATTAGAGCAGAAATTCTTTCTTTTGTTTCATCTTCCTTCAGATGTTTCATTGAATTGTCTTTTACAAACTTTTCCATGAAAATTTAACATAGGCCTAACCAATATCATACAATCATAGTATCATAGAGTCATTAAGATTGGAAAAGACCTCTAAGACCGTCTAGACCAACAGTCCACCTACCACCAATATTGACCACTAATCTATGTCCCTAAGTATTACATCTACCCTTTCCTTGAACATCTCCAGGGATGGTGACTCCACCACCTCCCTGGGCATCCTGTTCCAGTGCCCGACCACTCCGAGAAGAAATTCTTCCAAATATCCAACCTGAACCTCTCCAGTGCAACTTGAGGCCATTCCCTCTTGTTCTTTCACTATTACCTGGGAGAACAGGCTGACATCTGCCTCACCACAACCCCCTTTCTGGCAGTTGTCGAGATTGGTAAAGTCTCCCCTGAGCCTCCCCTTCTTCAGACTGAACAATCTCAGTTGCCTTAGTCGCTCCCCATAAGACTTGTGCTCCAGATCCTTCATAGCTTTGCTGCCCTTCTCTGGACACACTCCAGGGCCTCAATGTCTTTCTTGTAGTGAGGGGTCCAAAACTGAACGCAGTTCAGAGCTGAGTACAGAGGGGTGATCATTTCCCTGCTCCTGCTGGCTGCACTATTTCTGATACAAACCAGGATGCCATTGGTCTTCTTGGCCACCTGGGTTCATTGCTGGCTCATGTTCAGCTGAGCATCAACCAGCACTCCCAGATCCTTTTCCTCCACACGGCTTTCCAGCACTCTGCCCCAAGCCTGTAGTGTTACTCGGGGTTGTTGCGACCTAAGTGCAGGACTCAACCCTTGGTCTTCTTGAATTTCATCCCATTGGCCTCAGTTCATTGATTCAACCTATACAGGTTCCTCTGGCATTCCAGAACCTTCCTACCCTCAGGCAGATTGATACTACACCTTGGTGTTGTCTGCAGTCATGCTGAGTTTGCACTCAATTCCCTCATCCTAGTCATCAATGAAGGCATGAAACAGGACAGGTTCCAATGCTGACCAATGGGGAACACCACTCATGACAAGTCGCCAGCTGGATTTAACTCCATTCACCACCACCCTCTGGGCCCAGCCCTCCAGCCACTTCTTTGCCCAGCATAGAGTGTACCTGTCCAGGCCATGGTCTGCCAGCTTCTCCAAGTGAGTACTGTGGGAGACAGACTCAAAGTCTTTGCTGAAGTCTAGGCAGACTATGTCAACAGCCTTTCCCTCATTCACCGAGCGGGTCACTCGATCATAGAAGGAGATGAGGTTGGTCAAGCAGGACCTGCTTTTTGTGAACCCATGCTGGCTAGGCCTGATTCCAGGGTTGTCCCACACATGCCGTGTGATCTCACTCAAGACAGTCTGCTCCATTACTTTCCCTGGCACCAAGGACAGGTGGACAGGCCTGTAGTTTCCCAGATACTCCCTTTAACACTTCTTGTAGATGGAAGTCACACTGACAAGCTTCCACTCCTCTGGGACCTCTCTGATTGACCAGGACCACTGATAGATGGTGGAAAGCAGCTTGGCAGTCACCTCCACCAGCTCCCTCCACACTCTTGGGTGGATCCCATCTGGCCCCATGAACTGTGACAGTCCAGGTGGAGTGGTAGGTCTCCAACTGTTTCCTCCTTAATCATGGGGGATTTAATCTGCTCCCATCCCAGACTTCCAAGTTATGAGGCTGAGTACTCTGAGGAGAACCAGTCTCAAATATGCCTATTACCAAACAAAAATTGTTTCAAGATATAAACCTAAAGAAAATGATTTAGCGTTACACAACAGGGGCATTCTTTACCTGTGTACATGATCCACTGCTTATATACTATGTCTGCCTATTGTAAGAAAAAGATATTAAAGCGTATTTAAAGAATAAGTATTTGTCCTGGGAAATCTGGAGCACACACAGGGTACCAAGTGTCCCTGCCCCATTACCTTTGTTCCCTATTTGCTCTTCTTCTTGGCTGGGCTGCCGCCATCTCTCATGAAGATTTCTCTCCTTCTCCTACAACAGCAAAAAGCAAATGCACACCTCTTATTAAACATGCAGGGGCACACTGACATATTTCTTGTAAAACTGGTAACCACTCATGTTGCATAGTTGTGGTGATTAATTTTACAAGATGCACAACAAAATGCACTCATTCTTAATAAGGTGAGCGGAGAGTGCACTCACTGTGCTTACTAATGGGCACTCAGTAATGTGCATTCACTCAGTCTGAGCACTCAAAAACTTAATAATTCATAATAAGCCTTCATGATAAATATAAAACACGTCTGTCCAGAATAGTTATTAGCAAAGCTGCTTGGTTCTCTGGGAGACTTCGATACATAGTCTTAACATTTGCTTGTGGATGTCAATGTACCTTTACATCACAACAATATTAATTTTAAAATAAAAAAGGGAGAAAGAGAGAGAGAGAAAGAGACCTTTGCTGCAAGGCTTGTGGTAATTCTGAAATAAACTGCCACAATATCACTTTTGAACATTTAATTGTTTGTCTTCTGAACATTTAATTAGAAGATAGATATGAGCTTTCTATCATTTTTCTTATTCCATGCCAGACTTTCTACAGAAACACCATAAACTTTTGCAATGCTTTTGCGTTCCTTCCTTATCTCTCTGACTCAGAATTCTTTGGAACTTGGGTTAGGTTTGTGACATTTAACTCTTTCTTCTGAACAAGAAGGAAATAACGTTATTCCTTTTTTTAACCTCAATCTGTTTCTAACTGGCTGGCTTATTTATCCCTGCAGTTGCTAATTATTGATGGACAGCAGCTAAGAAGTGACCCAGCTACTGTGATGGATGAAGTGCAGAAGTTTCTTGGAGTCTCTCCTCACTATAATTATTCTGAAGCTCTAACGTGAGTCTGTTTTTTTATCATCTGTCCAATGGAATCACAGATTAGTACATCATTAATTGCAAACAACAACAAAAACTCGCAAGAAAAACAATTTTGCAAAGCAGAAAGCAATTTTTTTTAAAGCTGTGTTTGAGATGCATTCAGTTTTCCCCTTACTAGCATACATACATTACATAATTTAGTTGCAAGGTTGCATACATTTCCATGTGCAAATTCTACTTCACACAATATACAGAGCAAATGATTGCTCAGTATCTTGTATTAGGCACAGAATGAAGGCCCAGGTTCATGCAAAAAATGTCTGCTACATTTGAGTATTAAACCACAGATGCCTGAGACATGTTTTCTCTGGTTCTAGTGCTGCTTTCCTAGCTGTACTGATTAAAATGTGGGTTCAGTTGATGTAAGCTGTGCATGTACAAGCTCAGCAAATCACACTGTTGAGCATTAAGACAGCCTCCAGAAGCTGAGGACCCCCCAGTGTTAAGTCTGAGAAGATTAGTTTAAACATTTTTACCACATTTATGTAGCTGTCTAATGGCAGAGATTAGGAGAGCAGTATTCAGCGTGGTAGGATTCATCTGCTTGCAAAGTTTCTCTATTTGTTTGCTTTTACTGTAGACCAGATATACCATTCCCTAATCCTATTTCCATAAGTGGTTGGGCCAGTTCTGTTACCTTTTTCCCTGGCAGCAGTCAGGCACATAGCATGGATGGATCTGGTCTGTATGCTGGCAGTTGGGTACAATCGTGAACCACTACTTGCAGACCTCAACCTGGGAGTGCCAGTCCTGAACACAGTTCTTGGGACACAGGGGCAGATCAGATTTTCATGTGAAGCTGGAAACCCTTTGTGACCTGGGGTGCCAGCGCTGCAACTGGTGGTGCTCTGCAGGAGCCCACATCAAGGTCCTTACACAGAGTGGAAGCCCTTTGATTGACTGCCTGCAGCCTCTGGCTTGGAACTAGTGACTGTAGCTACGATGAACCAGGATCATATTTCTCATCTTTGCCACCTGGAGGATAAGGCTTTCCCCAGAAAAGGGGATTAACGGCCTGTGTGGCACTCTCTCTTTGACATATTTCAATTCCCTGCAGGAAGGCAGAGTCTTTGTGGAGGCGGGAGTGGGCTGAATTTATCTCTACCCTCCTAGTCCGACAGCAAATTGTAAGAAGCTTTTGCACTGAATGTCTCTGTGTGAGGATCTTGTCATCATAAGCAGAACTGCACTGGAGGAGTCCTGGCACATTCGTGGGCTGAGAAGCCTTGCGCCCTGATCAAGGCTGATCCTAGCCCATGACAGAGGGGCTGGCACACAGGACAGCATCTGCCTTCCCTTCCTGCATGCTGGCAGGAGGAAAACTGCCAGAAAATGACACCACAGAACCCCCACTGACCCCACACTGTTTCTTCTCCATCTACAATTTGTCTTCAGCATTGCCTCTGGTGGGAGGGTTATACTCATTTAAACCACAGACATAAAGTGAGAGATGAGGGTCTGCTGCTCTTCAACTCTCAGGGACATTGCTCTGCCAAAATACTTTTCTAGAGAAGAAGTTTTGGATTTCAGGATGTGATTTTTTAGTCATTGGTTTTTGAAGTGAAGGAAATACAGGAGGAATGCACAGCTGAACTACTGGTGCTCAAAGTGCTGCTACACATCTGCAGAGCCTTCTGCTTTGCTTTAATAATACACACCCACGTGTATATGTCCTTCTTTCTGCAACAAAATTAAAGTCAGAGGAGTAACATATAGGGAAAAAAATGGTAACTCCTATGTTTTTGAACAGAAAAATGTGTTGCAAACAGGTCTATAAAATTATGCAGTCACTGTTTAGAGACACTGAGAATGCAAATGTGTGATGAAAGTCCACACTTCTGTGAGGATTTAGAATGGAAAATGAAAATGCATTAAATGATGTAGTGGCTTTACCTTAGGACAGTCAACGTAATAGGATAATTCTTAGTCATTACTGTCTAATAACTGCATGCTACACACTTTTAAAGTCATCACAAAGCAGCATAAGGATCCAATTCTGCAAATGTTAGTGAGCAGTAAGCTCATTATCAATCATGAGTACATAAACGTCTCATGGGAGAGTAATATTCATGCAGGGACCAGAGAACCAGACCCTTCTCAAGCTGCAAAGTGAGCAGAGCTGGGAAGTGCACATCATGTTGGGTTGGCAAGATATCATGGTTTTATGATTTTTATTATCGGTATTCCACATCACAACATCATGTAATGCATTGGGAGTTAAAGAGTTAATGCTGCCGAATTTCCGGGTACCTGGCTCTCAGAAGAGAACTC
>JANHGO010007371.1:15000-20097 GCA_024606505.1 Aquila spilogaster | reverse complement strand
CTGCGCAGTGAAACCGGCGGAGATTTGTATTTTAATCTTCTTTCCTTGTCTAAGAAACCCCAGGCATCGCATGCGCTGAATGGTTCTCCTGTGACTTCAAATGAATGTTTAAAAATAAACATATTTACATCTGTGTTTCTCCACGTTTACCTGTATTTCCTCTCTGTCTGACTCATCTGCTCTGCCGCCTTCCGAGGAAATGCCTTTTTTTTTAACTTTAATCAGATTTAATTTTGGTTTGGTTTCCTACCGTGACCTGAGCGTGCTTATGTCACACAAAGCCCCACTATGGACAATACTTCGCAGCCACTGCCGAACTGAGACAGATTTGACCCCAGTAACAAAAACGCGGATTGCGGTGCCTCACCCCATGTGTCCTTCCATTGCTGAGAAGGCAATGAAACAGAATGCTAATGGCGCGACTGATGAGACCAGAGCACGCCAACTATTCACCTTAAGTCGCACAACCGCACTATGTGGGCTGTGTAGTACAGGCAAACAGATATTTGTCTTTTTTTGGAGTGGGTCAGATGAGTTCTGAGCTCTTCTACGTCTAAGACTGTTCCTGAAAGCAAGAACCTGCTCCACTGCGCCTCCAGGAACAAACTGCCCCAGGAGAACTGCCCTCTCCCATCGCTCTGCAGCCGCTGCTCGCACCGCTGCTCTCCTCTCCTCCACGAACAGAGATGTTCCCTGAGGAGTGATCCCTGAATTTCATATGCAAGAACCTCTGAGATCCTTCTAAATAATTTCAGCATGAGATATCGTTAGGGAGCTACAATCAAAGGCACGAGGGCTTGCATATTTAATAGGATGGAAAAGGCTTTCTGCAAAATGAGAACCACATTGAGGGCGCTTGGAGATTTCCCTGGTGCAGATTCCTTACAGGGCCATGGGTTCAGCATACAAGCGTGCAGACGCCATGCATGCAGCACAGGCAGTAATTACATGCTCTTCTTCTAAATTATGTTATCAGGAAACATCTATATGGTTTGCATGAGTCTAGATTACACCCTCAGAATAGAATGTTCTCTGCACAAAGAGCGCAGTTGTGGCAGGTCAATGAGAATGCACTCACAAACGTCAATTAAAGGTAATACAAGTCTTTAGTGCAGGATCAGGGAGCGAGCACAGTTTGAAATTCCTGTTTTCCCAACCCTGCCTTCCTCCCTAGGAAAGCAACAAAGCAGAACTACTCAGAAATTCATAAGGTTTAAAAATAAGGTACTTGTCTCTTCTCATTCCCTGCCCAGTTTTCACTCGGTGCCATTCCCCAGCCCAGGGCACAACCATTGCATTTTCTTCAGGATATCTCAGGCTGCTGCTGGGTTACGGGCTGCTTTCCATACCCGTACCGGGCGGCCCAGTGCCCGGAGCTGTGTGCTGGGATCCCAGCTGTGCTGCCAGCCCGCTCCCGGGCACCGTCACATCAGCGTTCCAAAGTTCTGCATCTTCAAAGTCAGCAGAGGCCTCCCAGTACGAAACAACAGGGTGAGCCTGGGGTAGAGGTGGGAAGGAGACACAGACCTTTTGCTTTCCTGCCCTTCAATGTGCAGTGCCACCTTTGGACACAGCCAGCGACGGAGACCGACGTAAGTGCCATCAGCGTGTCCTCTGCTGGTCCCTGCGATTTTCTGTCCCTGAGGAAAATGGGAAAGTAATGTGAATCTTCCGTCAGCCCATTAATCCCACGTCCCCTTCACAGACGTTAATTCAAATGTGAAACCTGAGCTGGATGAGAGCCCTGCGTCCACAGCAGAGCACGTCCCGGGCTGCGCCGCGGGTCTGTTTGCTGCTACGTGGCACTCATGGATCACAGTGACTGTGGTGGTGGGAGGTGGAACACGTTCCCCTCAGCGACTCAGAACAAAAAGGATCCCATGTGGAATCGTGTTTTCAGCTCAGCTAATTACTCAGGAACCGGTATGCTTCACTTCACTGCAAGCAGTGCAGGCGAGCAGATTCCATTCATAACTCAAATACCGAACGGCTTTGGCACCTTCCATTTTAGTGGCTCACTTTATTAATACGGAGGTGTTTTTTGTTGTTGCTGGGTTTTTTTTCCGAATGCTTTTTCCCTCTGGGCAGAAAGCTGCTCCCTCCTCGTCACAGCCTCTATAATGAATTGCCGTGTACAAAGCCGCTCATACAATACGCAGCAGCAGCGCCGAGCGAGAATCTTTGGGAAGAGTTTCCATAGAAACACTGACGTCCTCCTGGCGAACAGGACACCGAGTTCTTTCAATGGGAGGTATGGGGTTTTAAAGGAGCAGCTGGGTGGCAGGGAGCCAGGCAGGCAGAGCCATGACTCTGCATCTCCCAGCAGAACAGAGGGGCTGCAGCGGGTGGGAGAAAAATCACCAATTACCCTCACATTAGCAAGATGTCGGATTTGATGGCTGTCGCCGAGCGCTGCTGCGTACAGCATGGCAACCAATGAAACCGCCGGCCACAGAGTGCACAGGAGCCGGGAGCCGCGGGCAGAAATACCAGGCTGAGAAATACCTGCTCCTAAAACCTTGTTGGGTTTTGTCAGCGATTTGGTCCCTGGAAGCCTTGAATTCAGCACAGGGCCGTGACACTGCTGAGCCCCGGTGCTGGGCAGGGTGCACCCCGCGGCGTGCCCTCAGCTCGAGCTCTGCCTGGAACGAGACAAGTGCTTGGCTGACGTTCCAGCTCTGTGTTTTAAATAGCCACATGTCTGCCCGCTGTGCGGTGGCAGAGCAGCCCTGTCTGGAAGAGGCTGTTTCTAGAAGGAAAACAGTCAGAGGAAATGTTTTTGCCAGAAATGCTGGAAACGGTACAAAACCAAAAGGGAGAGTGCAAAAAGAAGTCCCCACCGAACGCTGCGCGTGTTGGGCAGGAATGCTTCGCTTCGGAGCAATGCCCGGGAGAGATGAGAGAGGGCACAGAGCTCCTACCCATGGGGTGAGGTGTGCACTGCTGCTGGCGCGGGGCCGGGCTCCATGGGGCCGCTGTCCCCATCCCTCTGCCCAAGGCCGGGCCCTGCCTCGATGCTGCACCTCCCAGCTGGGTATCTCCTCCACGGGATGGGGCAGCCCCACGCACCTCTGTTACCCTTACGTGTGCAGCTCTCTCTGGGCTGCAAGCGTGCGGCATTCCAAAACAGCCGCTGGGTTTGCGTGCCTCTGCTGCTGTGTGCCTCCCGGCTGAGCACTCAAAGCATCCATAACTCCATTGCAGAGTATTGCTCTGCACCTGTCCAAATCTGCTCTCAGGAGTCTTCAGTTCTGCACCAAATGTCCCCATGAAGCTGTGGACCATAACCATTTGTCCTTTGCTGTTCTCAGAAACGGCAGCTATTCATACTGCTGATGTTGCAGTGCTGAAACTTCCATGATGGAAGTTAAATTATTTCAGATCTGTACGGTTATGACGCTGCCTGGCGTTCTGGTTGATAATTTCATAACTAAGACATTTGTTAACCCGGTGGGCTCCAGAAAGGGTGTTTGATACCAAACATGGAATGGATCTGTTTGCAGAATGTTTGTGTGGAGATGATTTCACCTAAACCTGCTCAGCAGGATCTGCTGCAGGCACAGGGAGACCAAGAGACTGCGAGGTGGAGGGGTCTGGGGAAGAGCTCTGGTGCTGGGGACACGCTCAGGTTGTTTCCAAAGATGATGGCAGGAATTGCTTTCAAGGGAACAGGAAGAGAGGGTAAAGCAGACCTCCACCCTTAATGGTACCTACCTCTTTCACCCATTAGTCTCAATCTTTTGCTGCAGAATCAGAAATGCTTTACCTTGTTTTGTAGATGGGAAAACAACGCCTGTGCAGGACAGCAACAGTTCTCTGAGGACATCCCCAAAACGCGGGCACAGTGACCTGCTCTGTCAGTTCAGTGCTCCGCACGCAGGACAATGTTGTAGAGGTGGTGGAGATAAGGACCAATTTAGGATGAAAGCACCACTTTAGCTCAGCACTCCATCCTTACAGTCAGGTGAATGTGAAGGCTCATTATGCCTTCTCAATTAACATAATTCCATACGGTGTTCAGACAGTGGGTGATGAACTCGATTTAAATGCATGGCTAGGCTGGATTTGCATGCAGCGGGAAGGTCAGGGCCAACCTGCAGCACACCCGGTGTGACCGCCCGGGGCACGGCCAGCACACAGCACTGAGCGCAGCACCCGGGGCCACCTCCCTCTGTAGGGCCCGCACAAAACGGAGCGCTCCGCTGGGATTCGTTTAGGAAGAAACACAGGTAAAGCAGGAGGACACAACTGGTTTGGCTGCAACTGTGGCCTCCGAGCGCTCTTCTGTGGTACTTCTGCAAGAGTGAACAATGAGAGGAATGATCTACTTGACTGATATTAAACCACTGTCAGAGGCGTTCTGAAATTCTTCTAAGGCAGATCTCCGCACAGCTCCCCTTGTGCCACAGGTACCGTCTGTCCCAGGCTCTGAAACCCAGAGGTGCTGGATGTGCGTGTGGTACCGGGGTGGTACCTTTGGGCGAAGGGAATCCCTCTGGAATGAGACACAACCCGTGCTGCGGGCAGGCGGACCCGCAGGCTGGGGACACGGCCCTGCCCCACTCCTCCTGGAACTGAGCCTCGTGCACGCACGGAGCAATGCGCTCCCTGCACGGCATCGCTCGAGCCTCCTTTCCTGCAGATCCTGCTTCTTTTTCACATCAACGCCGATCCTAAATCTAGGACACAGATGCTCAATCCTGCCTTCTGGGCTTTCATCCATCAGCTCTGCGAAGTTTTGGTGATACAAGAGTAATAGGAAGCTGCTTGTGTTTAATGGCACGGCATGGGCAAAGCCTTTCCAAAGGGTTATTTGTCTCTGGTCGTTATTTATGCCATCTGAAAATGAAGTACTTCCTCTGGTAGTGAAAAATGAATGCGCACTCCATCCTTCAGAACACTGCTGGGCCCTCTGATACAGCACAGTGAGCTGGTTTGAACACTGATGTTTGATAACGATCACCGAGACCTGCAGAGCACAGAGCCCACCCCTCCCCTGGCACAACGGAGGTCCCCAGCACACGGAGCAGGACAGGAGGGAGGAAGGCGTTCTGCTGGAGATAATTTGATACCAAAAACTAAGCAGGGCCATAACAA
>JANHGO010007371.1:0-10000 GCA_024606505.1 Aquila spilogaster | reverse complement strand
CCGGTGGCACCAGGGGGTGTGGGCTGCGGGTTCCCAACAGCCGGCGCTTCTGTGAGCAGAGCTGGCTGTGCTGAGCATCTCCCTGACCCTAAATGTGCCACAGCATCATTGCTTTGGGAAGGTTATCACAGAATCACGGAACCGCTGAGGTTGGGAAAGACCTCTGAGATCATCCAGTCACACTGCCCACCATGATATGTCACCAGCACTCAGCTGGGGGCTGAGCCACGGGCTGGCTGTACGCAGGGCTGCGACGAGTCCCATGGAGGCAGTCCTAGCAGAGATGTCACAATCCTCACTACGCTTCCAACCCAAGCGGATGCAAAAAAGGCAGCAATTCAGTGAAGTTGTACTGCAGCGTATTTTGGAAGATGTGCCAGATGGCTGGCAGCGAGTCTTTCAAACCCTGACTTCTCTTCTGAGCCAGCCATATTATCATCCATCAGACAGCCTCTTTGGGCTGACATTGCAGAGCATGCCTGTCTCCTTTAGGTTTGCCTTGCTCCTGTTTATTTCTAGCTGATTTATTTATATCTGGAACTGATACAAGTGGCACAATTTCTTTGTTTCATTAAAAGATTCCTTGATCTAAATTTTAAAAGATTTGTCTTTGGAGAGATGAAAGTCAACCAAGCGTATGTCTTTACATCCCCGAGTTTTTCCGATACTTCAGGCTCTGGGTAGATCTGGAAAAGACATTTTGCTGCACAGCAGAAAGCTGTTGTTGAGGCTAAGGCGGACCTGGTCACCGAACTGCTGGGTACTAACGTGTCCCTCGTTTGGCCTTCTCAGTTATTATTTTCTAAGAGGTGAAACAGTGTTGACGGAGCTTAGGCTATCAACCACGTGTCAAGATAAAACCAGGAGCCAACTGCGAGCATGGAAAATTACACCCCAGAGCCCAGCAGCTCAGTGCCAGGCAAGTAAAATACCATTTGCACAGCTGAGCACTGTCAGTCCCCGTACCCTTGGGCCAAGCAATCCTAAACTTGACCCGCTGCAACCTGCAGCTCGCTCCTGTGCAAACTGCATGGAGCCTTTCTCTAAAGGGGGCTGCTCATCCTGGGAACCTCGTTTACTAATTTTGTGTCTCAGCCCCTCCACATCCCCTGATTTTAGGGGGCGGCTGCCACTAGGACAGAGCCATCCCATGCCTTTCCGTCACTGGTGGGGCACTGGGAGCTGTTTCCTTCCAGCTGGCCCAACTGCTCCACGAATCAGTGGGGTTCGAGCACGCGGTGGTGCCCTGCAGCCTGCTAGTGCCAGCACTGCTGAAGGACAGGCTGCTTGTGGGCACTTTGCAGACATGAGGCTGTACGGGACTGCTGCGTGCTGTTGTGGACGGTTTGAGTGTGTCCTGGCTATGAATCACCGTGCTCTTTCTGACCTACTGTCCTAACGGAGCATTGTGTATTCTTCAGCTGCTCATCGCTGCCTGCTCTACCTCTTGGCAGTAAAGCAGCAGCCTGGAGCTGCAGGTGTTTGCCCCGCTCCCTCGTTCTGTGACAAATTAGAGGGTATTTAGCAAACTGACGTGCTGAATCATGGATCCTCCCCGAACGTGACCCCAGATCGCTGCCCCTTTGTCTGGCTGCTGTCAGTAGTGGGGTCAGGCCAGGACACGGCGTTTCCATCAACTATGTGCATTTTTCTGCTGTGTATGTTCCAGCAAAATCAAAGGCATGAGAAAGGGATTCTGTGGAAGCTTTTCTGTTGGTGACTCTGCCCTCATTAGTTATAGTTTGGAGCAAAGCCTCAGGGCAGGACCAGCACAGATCTCCCGTTTGATTATGTGTGCACTGCTGCTTCTTTATTTGCCATAGCCGGGCAGATTGGCAAGAAGAGCTGCTGCTGCCTTGCTTCTCCAGCATGTTTAAGAGTGTCCCCCTTCCTGACCACCTTGTGTCTTCTCTATATTAAAGGGAGAACTGCCTGCCTGCTCCGAGACCCCTGTGGTGACACTGCCTGCTCACAGCCCTCTGAAGGACTTCCTTCCTTCCAAGGGGTTATCTTCACTGCAGAGTTAGCTCAGGCTTCCAGCCAGGGGTGCCCCAGCCTCCCAGCCCTGCCCTTGCTGAGCAGCGCAATGGAAAATTGGCGTTGAGTGACCCACCGGGCACTACACATGAGGGTTTAAGTGCTACTGGTGCTGCAACTGCTGGCAGGGCTGTAGCGATAGGGACACAACCCCATGTTCCCAGGCCCCCACGTCCCCCCATGATGCTCTGTGGGCCACCCGGGTGCTGTTGGATTGCAGAATTCCCTAATTTCCTCCCCTTTGGACACAAGCTGCTTGTAAGATAGGTGAGAGGTCTGTTCAATGCAGCCTGGATGAGCAGCAACAACCTGGACGCTGTAATAATTTTTGCTGCTATTTTTAAAGGTTCAGACTGTTTTGTTTTGTTTTGTTTTGTTTTTCCCTGAGAATGTGTTCCTTTCATCACCATTGGAGATTCCGTCTTTTTTTTTTCATTCTGTCTTTTAAATCTCTCTGTTCTGCAGTAGTACCACATTTGACTGCATTGACCAGAGGAGAGCAGATCCTCAGTTCTGAGCAGGTTCTGTACACAGCTGCAGGTCAGGTCTGAAATTCACATTTTCCATACATATATACTGTGCTTTTTACAGTGATTTCTGTTTTTAAGGACAGTCACGTGCCGATAGCTCCTAACGGAGTTCTGTGATATGCGGCCATTTTCAAGGAAAGAAAAAAAGATTTCCTGTGTTTACTTCTTCGTGTTTGCACGGCTTTTATGAAAATGGTCTGCATGAGCTGTGTCGTATATGTAAAATGGCACAGCCTCAGATTTGACTGAACTGAGATTTTATAGAAAAGCATTTTGTGAGAAAACGTTCACAGCTATGGAGCCTTAGGAAGTAGGGACGTAGAGCTGGAGGTCGGAGAGGGCTATGAATATGGAGAGTCAGGAGATGGGAAAATCACAAGGGAGGCAACTGTGCAGCCAGGATGAAAGATGAGAGCTTCAGCAGAAAATGGATGAAGCTAAGGGAGCAGGGGGAAGACGCCCTGTGACAGTGGGTGGATTTGTTCCATCCAAGCCCCAAATGAGAGCACGAAACAGAAGTTTGCTTGGAGTGGAGAAAAATCAATCAGAAATGTTCACATACGATTGTGAGACTATAGAAAGCTCCAGGACATCCTGGAATACTGCACCATTTATCCTAATCGGAGGGTGAGTCAGCACTCAATTATGTGCAGTCAATTTTATATTCAGTTTTCTATGCGTTGGCGACAAAGCAATTTAGATAATACGGTCATATAGCAGAATCACCTTCCTTACAAGTCTGAGTTACATTAACTGAAATAAAAAGTATGTCACCGCTCATCTTCCAGCGTATACGATAATCACCGCGTGGGATAAAGAAGAAATCTCTTCTTCCCATTGCCGATGTAAATGTGCAACACGGCTGCTTTCTCTCTTCTCTGAAGCCGTTGCTTATGGCTATTCCTGAGATGAGACAGATCTGCTGCTGCGTGCAGACACCGTCTGCAGCCCTGCACACTGATCACAGCGCTCTGCATGAGAGCTCCTACTGGATTTACTCAAGAGAAAACATTCTGCTGTCATGAAGCAGGCTGCAGACATGAAGGTATGTGAGGTTTGCTCCTTTGTCCATCACATGGTGAAGACCTGTGATGAGTGAAATAGAAGATCTGTGTTCTCTCCCTGCCACAACTTTATTGGCATGAAAAGCCACAAGAGCAATGTCCTGGGAGATCTCTAGATGTGGCTCCGGGTTTAAACGATGACTGCCATTAGTTCAGGAGAGATGTTACTCTAATTTTAACTTTTCTTTCTTCATCTTTTAAAGCACATATTATTTTGGAGCAATTGCACTTTTAGGAATCAAAGCTTGGAGAGGAAATGAGCCATTTACTATGCTTGAAACCAATGATTGAAACTGGATGATCATTTCAATATCGCTGACGGATTCAGTCTTCCATGAACTACTCCTTACATGAACAGGATAACGGAACTGCATTAAAAACCACTCTGCAAGGCCCAGGAGCAACCACATAGCTTGAACCTTAATTCCATTCCGCCATTCCTACTGCCATGACTCCATAGACTTTAAAGCGTTGAATAAGAGCCAGATATAGAGCACAGTCAAGAGAAATTTCCATTGGATTTTCTTCCATAGATAATGCCCATAAAAATCCAAGGTCAAACCCTCCTCTGCCATAAGCTGGCATCTCTCTGAACAGCTAGACCTTTGTGTCTACTTCAGACTCCTGGAATTCCCTTGGATGAGCCCAGCATCCTCCATGAGCGCTTTTCAGCTGTCATGATCAAGTTTACCCACAAATACCTTTTTTTCCCCTCTAATTTATTGCACAGAAAGACCAATGCTGCATAGAGATGTACCTAAACTTATGTTTAGATCTTGAAAGCATTCTGCTTAGAAACTGTGTCACATGTTCACAGCCACCGGGTTCCTGCTCCCCTGAAAGGACGCACTCTCTGTTTTCTACTCATGTGAAGAGTTTCCAGTGATCTTTCTCTCATGAGAATGAGTTTCATACTGCACCCATCAAGACACTGACATCTGAACTTATTTCACTTTGAAGCCACCATCGCTCAAATTGTTGCAGGCTGACAGCAC
The DNA here is from genome assembly GCA_024606505.1 of Aquila spilogaster. NCBI lineage: Eukaryota > Metazoa > Chordata > Aves > Accipitriformes > Accipitridae > Aquila > Aquila spilogaster. The sequence continues at coordinate 5,374 of JANHGO010007371.1, read as the reverse complement.
AGCAGGTTGACTCGGCGCTTCTCAAATTAATGCTCTCAAATTCGGCATCAGTACACGTAACCTTTGGCTCTCCTGCATTTTCCATCACTCAAGATGCCTCCTTTGTCTTCTCAGAAGGCGGCAGAGCAGCACGGGGCCGGCCTTGCAGAGCCAAAACACCCATAGCCGGGACAGCCGGAGGGTGAGAATTCAGAGCAGTGGCTTAGGCACCACGGAAAGCTTGTGCTGGCTGACTCATTGCTTCAATGAGGGTGAGTGTCCACTTACTTCTAAGAGAGTCCCCAGGCACTTTGGGGCATCTTCTTTACCCTAACTGAAGAGAATCAGAATGACAGAAAATTAGGAAAAGAACTTCTGTGTTTATCAGGCATTATTGATAGGGAAATGCCCCTCCATTGCTCCGCTGTTAGTTTGAGCAGACCGAATGAAAGCACTTTTCCTTCACGTTCAGTTTTTCACGTTCAGTATCTCGTTTTTCACATTCCGTATCTCCCAGTTAAAAGGACTGACCAGCTTGCCTGGATTTCACCTGATAGGAAACAGATTTACCAGTTTTCCTGGAAAATACCAAGAAAGCAGAATTCTTCAGCAAGTTCTCAATGACACCTGCCTTCATCTATCATAAATTAAAAGGGCAGAAAATCAGCCTTTCATCTTCAGTGTTTATTTCTGGTCCCCATAAAATAATTAAGATGAGCAGTCCTTACAGCTTAACAAGCAGCTTTCTGTCTCTTTAAAACCATTTATGAATCATCGTAACAAGAATAACGAGTAACTTGAAGCTGACTGACGAAGCTATGTGGCTATCAGCTAGGACAATCCTAGCCTCATAGCTTTGCCTGTCAGCGGACCCTGCAGAACTGACTGGCATTAAGCTGGCAGTATCCCAGAGCAAAAGTTAACTTGAGGAAAAAATTATATTGGATTTTAATAAAACTTTCCTCAAAGGTCAACCTCTCTAAGGTATAAAATCAGTTTTTTTTTCTTCTACTTCAGTCTGTTTTCTCATAGCTACAGAAAATTCTGATCCTCATGAAATATTTCCCATTGCCTTTTTTCCACCTCACCCTTATCACAGTATCTGTCTACCTGTGGGCGCTCATTGTCTCAGCCATTTTATTTGGATTCACTACTCCCCATTTCACACTCAGTACCTGTCCTTCTCAGGACCGGTTCCCCTCTCTCACACCACCAACTACCAGGCTGCTCTTCTGCAACAGATCCTGCCTCGTAGCAGCTTCAGGACACAAAACCTTTCCACTTCATTCTTGAAGGTGACTCAAACTTTGGGAGCAGCAGAGCTTTGGTGCAAAGTCTTGACTGAAGCATGCCAGGTTTCTCCAAGTTTTAATTTTTCCTTCTTACTGAGCAGATGCCTTCTGTGTCTTGCCTGGGACTCCAGTAACTTCAGCCAAGTAAAGTAGAGCATCAGTACCACGCCACATAGGAGTGAATGATGTCCTTGTGAGCCCTATGCTCCCTTGGGTCAGCCCCCTTTACTTCCTTCTTTTTTCCTTCCTTTTTTCTTTGTCTTTATATTTTTTTTTAAGAAGAATCACTAACATCTAAGAAAGCACCACCTCAGAAGTTTCTTTTGTCAGTGTACTGACTACACAAAGCAGGAGGTACCCACATATTGCTTCTTCATCCTTGGCATACGAGCTCCAGCTCCCGACAGCCAGGTTTTTAATGTCTTGGCATACCAGAGCCAACAACATCATATACTTCAAAGCAAAGGATGTTCTGCTGTGGGTGTATGGCTGCACACTCAGCTGGGCAGCATAACCCCGGTGTGTTTTGTGGGAATTCATAGCCCCATCTTTGTGGCTTCCAGGAGAGGATACATGGCTGCAGTGGGATGCAGCATCCCTCAGTGATGCTGGGTTGCTCTTGCAGTCCTGGACCCTCTGTCCCCCCGCTCTGACCCTCCCTTTACCATAACACTGTCCTCCTTCCATTTTAAAGGCTCATTCTCCCCCTCTGTGGCAAGGTTAACGATACAAGACCAATAGATATTTATCTATCCAACCGCCAGCTTTGCTTCCTGCCAGCTCCCACCGTCCCAGCGCACAAATCCCATTTCTCTGAATGCCACAGCCCTCTTCACTGTGGGAGAATAGGTCTGGGCACAGCTCAGGGCCAGGCAGCAGCTGGAAGCAAGTCTCTGTTGGCCCTGGGGGTAGAATCTGCAAACACAGACTATCACTCACACATGCACATGTGGACTTTGCTTGGCACCCAAAGAAGCACACAGCTGCTGCCAGCTGCCTGCTGCTGACCGGGGGTAACAGCGCAGCACTCTCTTGGAAGATGACCTGGGACAATGCCCCATGAACTTCTCGGTTTTGGCCGAGTTGTTCTTTTCTGGGTTACTCTTTACTCCACCAAAACATAATGGCTGAGCTAATTCTGTGGTTTCCAGCTGAAAAATCCTTCTGGTCAGAGAGCTCCTGAGGCCAGGCAATGTCTGATATCTGTATGTACCATCATGGGCATTTGTGAGGAAACCACTGCTTTGGTTGGTAAAGTGAAATGTAAGAGAATCTACACTACATTTCCAAATTACTGAGAAGAGATAAATACTGGAGACCAGTCAGGACTTGGTGCTCATGCTGATAGATGACGGGGAATTGGGACACACATTACAATCAGCAAATGGACAAAACTGGGCTAAAGAGGGATGAATGCAAGGGGGAAAACCTCCCACTTTTTCAAAAGCGAAGCCCAGGTTCCCATGCTGAAAGGAGAATTGTGCTGTACTGTATTCAGGAACATATGTTACAAAGCTTTATATCCGCTGTCAGGATAGATGTTGCACATTCTGTAGGGGGCAATAACATTCATGTAGTAGAAAGGGCGAAAAGGACAAAGAAGGGTGATGAGAATCCTGAGCCTTGCTTGCTGCTTCTCTTAAATTCTTGTCTATGTTGATGTAGATATTCCTGGATATTTTAAGTTCCTTTAAATAACTCTTAAGATTAATAAACTGTGTTTTAAATTGATCAGTACATCACGTTGGTTTAGATTTTAAGAGTGCTATCAATTATTTTAGGGACCTGACTCTCTAGATTAGATTGCAGAGATGTGGACTGTAGGAATGCAGCTCAGCTTCTGGTGCTGATGTCAAACAGCCACCGCAGGACACGGCTGTGAACAAAGAGAAGATCAAACCCCTTCCAGTGCCATAGGGGTTAGAAGTCTCCTAATCTCACTCTTGCCTCCCTGCAATGCTCTGAAATGCTTCTGCTGATTTGTTCTGCTGGGGAGAGAAAGTGCCAAGGTCTTCCAGGAAAAATTAGAAATACATATATATATACTTAAGATGAATCTTCCAGTTGAATAGAATTGGCAACTGAGTAAAATTTTGCTGCTGGAACTGTTATTTTGTATTGATCGCATTTTTAAAGATTTTTCTAGCAGACCTTTTGCTATTGCTGAGTATTAATCAAAAGGCCTTGAAAACCCTCAGGCCCTATTCTCACCTCTTTGTGCACCAAAAAGCCAGTTGAGGCTTTAAGAATACCGCTGATCCTGGATTAGACTCCATTTTTAAGTGCTAATAATTAACACTACAACGGTTCGGCCACCTCCCTTTGATGAGTGCTCTGCAAAAGTTAAAAGTCGGAATTTGCTTTTCAGACAAAAAGGGATAAACAGAAACTTTATTTGGAGCCCCCGAAGTGGGCTTGATTCCTGCTGGCCTGCAGCGCTTCTTCGCAGGGCAATCGCTTGTCTCCAGCATCAGGTTTTCCCAACTGCGTGCAATTTGAGCACCGACTGCATTAGAAGCTTCTTTCACGTGAGCCACAGGGAAGTACAGCTCCAGCTTTACAGCACCTCACAGCAGTCTTGATCACACAAGAATTGGCTTTGTATATTTAATTCAGCTCCCAATGCTTCTCACATAGCGTTAAAGCCATGCAGCAGAAACTCTCTGCTTTCACAACCGTTCATTTTTCAGCTACTTGGCGGCACGGCTGTTCGGTTTGTAAGGCCGCTTCCCAAATCTCACCTGAAAACATCAACCTGCGAGGCAATGCAGCGTTCCCACTTCAAAGGGAAATCTGCTGCTGCCGCCTCAGTGTGCACAGAGCGGAGTCACACTGTGAACTGTTGGTTGAACCAGCTGATGTTATCTGCCGATTTGTCCCGTGTTTGCTGTACCCGTGAGACTGCTGTGTTCTAATTTTAAAAACCAGTGTTTGCCTTTTCACCCGTTCCAGCAGCTGTCCCGCTGCCTCCCAGCGCGGTGGCAATGCCCACGTCCCCAGTGGGAGCACAGGGCTTCCCCTCGGGTTCTGGCTGCACTGCGGCCATGTCCAGGTCACTAATGCCTGCAGTGTTACAGTGCTCAATCTGCGCTCACAATTTGGGCTGCACAGCAGTGATGTATGACCCAATTGTCTTTGACAGCACAAGCAAACCTTTACAGTGAGAAAACAGGAAAGAAATAGAAAGAAAGAAAGAAAACACTGACTATTTTGAGCCCGAATTGGGATTTTCACGTTGCTTGCAACGCTGCCATCCCCACAGCGCTGCTGTTGGTGCACGGGAATAAAGCTGCGTTTCATAGTGAGTGAGCTCTCGGCAGCCGTGAACCCACGCAGGGCCGTGCTGTCACATTGGGCTGTGCTGCCATACGGGGCCGTGCTGTCATGCAGGGCCGTGCTGTCCTACAAGGCAGTGCTGCCACACGGGGCCGTGCTGCCAGGCAGGCCCGCGCTGGCCTCGCCATTCCTTCCGACGTTTCCAAACCTCTCCCGGAGCCCAGGGTGGTGCCGAAATGTTTTATTATTACACAAACACGGCGCAAAAGAAGGAGGAAAAACGAACACCAAACCCCACCAACACTGCTCGTCCCCCCCCGGCCGCGCCCCCCCGGGACTTTTCCCCCCAGACGGGCGTTTGACGTCGCCCTCCTCGATGCGGAGTGACCAATGGGGAGGCGGCGCTCCGGGCAGGCAGCCAATCGCGCGCCGTTGCTACCTGCGGGGAGTATTTTTAGCCCCGGCGGCGCGGGAGGGCCGTGAGGGGTCGGTCCGCTCCGCTTTGCCCCCCGCTGCGCTCTGAGGCGCCCGAGCGTTCCCCGCACCGCGATCGGCGGTTCCGGGCGCGCGGGGCCATAGCAGCGGAGGTGATGGGAGCTGTAGTTCGGCGCGGGCCCTCCCCCCCCTCCCTGCGGAGCCGAGGGCAGGCTTTGACGAGGGCAGGCTTTGACGAGGGCAGGCTTTGACGCGGGCCGTGACGCAGAGGTGCCGTGAGGCGAGGCGCGCGCTGACGTAAGAGCGGCGGGGGGGGCAGGGAGAAATGCTTTGGCTCATTCCATCAGTGACTGCAGATATGTGAGGACCAATTCAGAAAACACTAAAAGGCA
>JANHGO010007370.1:0-20098 GCA_024606505.1 Aquila spilogaster | reverse complement strand
CCAGTATCTTTTTCAGTAAATCACCTTTCCTCCTCAGATCGTTGCCACTGTTTTCTTTTCAGGCCCATCTTTTTTTCCTTTTTTTTTTTTCCTTTTCCCCCTCCCCTTTCCCAGGGTGTGGGCCCATGGGTCTCCTCACCCCTTTGTCACAGAATCGGGCCGAACCAGCCCTTAAACCGTTGACACTACAGCATTGTCTTCTTATCTGAACAGACCACTATTAATGCACAGTATACTCAGTGAATTGAGTCCCTTCTTAAAAACATTTGGATCTTTCATTGTGCCAAGTTCCTCTGCCTGCTCTTCTCTAGCATTTTGTTCTGGGAGAAATCCTCATCTTCTATAAATCATGACAGTGTTCATATTGGTAAAGTATTTCTAGAACTGGACCAGAAACTGCTTAGCTAGACTACTGCATTTATCAGTGCAGTAAGCATGCTGTGTTGCCTATATGCTTCACATAATCTGAAGCTGCTTTGCTTACAAATCTGTCAAAAGGCTTTGGGAATACTTCCAAGGTATTCACTCACTGATATTCATGTGTTCACTTCTTTCACCATGGGCAGTGTTCTCACCATTACAGGAATGATGGAAAAATCAAGTGCATTTACACAATTCACTTGTAGGGCCACCTACAAATTCGATTTTCTAAACAGCTTTGCTCACTGATTTCACAACTCTGCAAAAGGTGCCCATTTCCATCAAGAGAATCACTGTCAAAGTAGGGATAGTGGGAAAATAAATTTGATCCATCCTATTTGTGTAGCTTTTGCTATGTTCTCAAGGAAAAACATCAGGTGGCTGTGGATAGCACTAAACATGATTTAAATATATCTTATGCTGCATCTGTATTTACTCTGCCTTGGTGCTGCAAAATCAGCCCTCATGTGGGAAGGCAGGCACAGAAAGAATGTAGGTACAACCATACATGCTGCCTCTTAACGTTCTGATGTCCTTAACCAAGACTCAGGAATAAGCTTGAAGACATTTATCTTAATGGCTTACATTAGGTAACATCAGTCTTATGGCTGACACTGTTGGAGGACTATTTGATTTGCCTAGTCTCTAACAAAACATAGTTTTTCCTTTGCATATTTCTGTGGTTCTGTAATATTCATTCCCCGTTCCGGAAACTTCTAGCATCCTGGGTGCATAACATATTTGTCAGAGAAGGAGATTATTTCTCATGTGATTTGTATTCTCCAGTTTCTACTTTCTTTTGCCTGTTGTCAATGTTTTGAAATCAACAGGCAGGTAATAAGATTTTTTTTTGTTTGGTTGGCTGGTTGCTTGCTCTTCTTGGGCTGTTTTGTAATCCTTTAATAACATCGCTCTGTTTTATTAGCAATTGCTGAGATATTTCTAGATTCATGCTATCATTACAAATTGTAATACTGTTTCCGCAATGTTTTAATGCATGTTGACGTTTTTGGAGCAATTTCCATTGTAAAGATAAGTTAATAGAGTAATGGTTGAGTTTATTCGGAATTCTCTGGGAGAGATGCCCAGAACAATATCCACTTTGTATGTTTATGACTTTAAAAAGGCCCGTGTTTCATTCAAGTTAACTTCTCAAGTTCTTGCTTTCCCCAAATGAGTTAATAAGATTTAAACTTGCATCATCAGATATTCTCCACATGCAGTACGCTTGACCATACATGCAATTCTTGAATCCTCTTACATCTGAGAAATGAAGTGTATTTATCTGAACGTAGTCCTTTCGTAACTGACTTCTTCATGAAGTACTGCACAAAACACTAAAGGTTTGCTTCATAAAGCGTTTCTTCACAGTCCATGTGAAAGCAGTCTAGTTTTGTCTGATTTATGAGCTGAGGGAGACTTTAAAATGGTTTTATGTTTTCTCAAGTTTCATCACAACTTCACCTGCTCTCTTATTTCAAAAGAGACAATATATTTTGTCATGGAAAAATAAGGCCAAATGTGAAATAAAATTAATATAGGCAAAATTAAAATTGATTTAATCAAACTTGGCTAGAGTTTTAAATTTTATTGAATTTTTAAAAATTATTTCAATGGTACTGATACCACTTAATAAAAGTACAGCTTTGATTAATTTTATATAATCATGCTAAACTGTTAGAATGCTTTAAATGACACGATGAGAGTTCATAATGAGATTAAAACATCCATATCTATTTGGTCATAGAATCATAGAATTGTTTGAGTTGCAAGGGACCCTTAAAGGTTATCTAGTCCAACTCCCCTGCAACGAACAGGGACACCTACAGCTGGATCAGGTTGCTCAGTGCCTCATCTAGCCTGACCTTGAATGTCTCCAGGGACAGAATACCCACCACTTTTCTGGGAAACCTGTTCCAGTGCTTCACCACCCTTATAGCAGAAAATATTTTCTTTTTACTACTTACATAAATGATACATCTTCCAGTATTTCATATTTTCTTAAAAAATGTTTTATCATTTTTTGCAGCTGGATCTGCTTCAGCAAGAGATATGTAACATTAAATACCCACGGGGGCATCAAGTCAGTTCTCAAATGGTTTCTTATATCAAAAAAAGAAATTAAGAGCCTTCAAAATTATATTTGCAGGTGCGTTTGGCGTAGATGAAGGTCACTGCAGAACACCCAAGCTGTACATAAACATTAGCAAAAGAAGATGTGCAATTCATCAGGTACTCTGTTGCTCTTAATGATCTAAGAAAATCTTGCTGCAATAAAAAGGAAAGCTACCTTCTAAATATGCATAAAATATACAGTGTAGTGAGCAAGAGCAGAAAAAGGTCTGAGAAGCCCGTAAGGTATTGACAATAGTAATCAGTCAGTCTTGGTTATGGAAGTATCTTATCATGGAAATCTCTTTGGGGATACCATGCTTTAGGAGAGATTATATTTGTGATCCACTGAAAGGAATATTATCAGAACATAGTTCATTCTTCCTTTTGAATTTTTTAACAAGAGCTTTCCAGATTTGAAATAGAACTGGAAGAAAGTAAATTTGAACAAAATAGATACATGCAAATTCCTTCCCCATGTCCCAGAAGGAACAGTATGAAAGCAGATCCTTGTTAGCTGTAGAGCTCTTAAATGAAAAAATCCTTTAATGAGACCAGGATTTGGTTTTATATTCTGTCAGAGCAAGTTTGCCTTGTAATTTGAATGAAAACAGGATTTGAGTCATTTCCTTGCTAAATGGCAGTGATGAAAATTAAGTGAATAGGTCTCATAATATCCTATTTGCCAGTGTATGGATGCCTAATTGATTCAGATACTCAGTGTGTAATTGTAAGCTTGTGAAATACCAATGAGCTGCATGAATCTCTAGACTTAAATGACCTAAAGTCAGTGTGGCCAGCATATTCTGGATCTTAAGTCCAGATGTGCTCCGAAGTCATTACTGATTATGTTTCTGTTTGCATTGCTGGACTAATTGTGTGCCATATGTGAATGCAGACACAAGCAAATTTGAAAGGTTTACAGTGGGCAATATTTATGATAATTTATGACTAACTTCAGGAAATACATTTATCATTTTATATTCTTGCATGAGTGTGTCTTCTTGTGCTTCAGCTAATTATTATTCTGACCTGTGTTGCATGGGTACAGCTCAGTCAAAATAAATTAGATAGGTCTACCGTCCACTGTATGTTTGATATTTTATTGTATCATAACATGTCACATACAGCCTTTGCACCCTTCCATTCCCGGTGTGGCAGGAGTAGCTTCGTACTTAGGTGATATGATTCAAGAATATACTCCTGTTAAAGGTACCTTCTCCACCAGAATCAATTAATACTATTTGCATTACATTTTAGGGAGGGAATTATAGGTCCTCAACACCTAAAAAAATTTGGACTTTTTTTTTTCAGACACTAAAATGTGAATGTAAGCGTGTATCTGGCATTACTGTGTCTTGCAGTTTTGGGTCTTGACACAGTGATGTTCTTTTTGCAACAGATGGTTCCTATCTGAAGACAGAAAATTATTAAATCCTTAAATATAGTTAGGATTCAGTTTTGAAGAAATAATCTCAGTAAAAGGGTATGAATGAAACAATGGTAGATAATTTTTCTTTCTTTTTATGATTGCCTTGATTTTTTTCACTTAGTCAATTGATAGTTTCTCAGCTTAGAAAGATTGGTCTCCTATATCCTTCACAAGGATTCCAGCAGAACATAACCTAATCCAGGATATCAGTGCTGCTGGACAGCTTAGGCTTTTGTTTAAATAATAAAAAATGAAATGTGAATGTTACTGTACGTGAGATGAACATATTTTGATCTGATAGTATCAAAGAAGTCTTAGATTTTCAGCAAAACCCTGGAGGCTCATAATAAGATACTGGGTACGGTGGATTTTTTTCTTTTTCTTTTTTTGTTTTCCTGGTAATAGCCATATTATTCATATTAATTACATTTTTAAGTGTTCAGTAGTTCTCTAGCTGCTAGTGCACTGAGACTTATGAAATAAGCAGGAAAGGAACAATTTTAAAAGGTTAGATTCTAAAAGGCTTGTGGAAAACCTCAGCTGTCCTCAATTTATGCTCAATTAACAAAAAGAAAAAAAAGCCTTCAGTAATTAAATGGATGTTCTGTTCGTAGTTTACTTAAATATTCAGATGTGATGTAGTTTCAAGCCTGCTTTTACAAAAGAAAATTCGACATATCTAAGAAAGGAATATAATGTAGATGTATTTGAAAACTAACCTTTCTTTAATTGTTTTTCCCCACCATTATACAAACAAAATTGCAATGTTTATCAGGTTATGAAAAATAAAATTGGAAGGAGCTTCTTGTGGAGGGAAACAAGAGGCCTGCCATGCACTTGACTTGGGCTTCTACCCTTCTACCAGGCAATGTACAAGCACAAAAGAAGGATGCTTATACGTAATCAACAGCAAAGTATTCTTGTCTTGCTCTCCGTGTGCATAGCAGTAGTCTGTGCTGTACATACAATACATGCAGTGCATCAGGACATCTTGGACTTAATCCAGGTAACTTTTACTCAGGTTGTGTCCATTGCTCTAGGATTTCAGGCTGCTACACAGTGTGATCAGAAAAGTCCAGAGAGAGAAAAAAATAAAATGAGCATGTCTGGTCTTAAAAAAAGAAGAACTAAGAGTAGCTTTTGCTATTCCAGTTCTCTTTCAATTCTGCTTCGGTAGATGAGGAGAGAGCAAGCAGCTCGTGAATGCTCTGCTAGTCAAGATCAACCCACTACCACAGACCATCCACATCCCAGGAGTTCCTGAAGGATTGTCACCGTGGGACAGCTTCACCCAATTGCTACGTATTTATTTAGTATCTGTCTTTCTCAAATGTGCTTGGAAAGCAAACCAAACTTTGAGTGAACCAATTTACCTCTTCATGAATTCTTGTTGGAATGGGAAACTGACATGAGGCTCCTTGAAATGGCATTCGTTGTTGATATTTGCAAGGTCCAAACCTATGTCTAGTAGAATTTTAGTTTTATGTAACTCGAGATGCAGTTTTGTGGTTTCTTTCCTACTTTTATTTATTTTGAATGTTATAGGTCTTCTTTATGAAATATTTATATGCCGATTAAATTCTTACAAGGCATGGATATCATGTATCAGTATAAATACTTAAAGTGCTTAGAGAATAAGGTTTATAATATATATTAATATGTGCATTACATATGGCATTATGTTCCCACTTTGTTACTATTCATTAGAATCGTAAGAGTCATTTTTTTTCTTCTGGAAGTCAGAGTACTTTTTCTAGGCCACTATATTCATTGAATATTCAAGTTGTTCCCGGACAAATGTAACACTTCGTTTGTTAGAATTTTTTAATCTGGGCATCTTTTACCTTATACAGAAACTCCATAATAGTACCATAGCAGTTGTATGCACAGTTTGTAAGTATATAGCAATTATTTACTGGCTAAATACACACAACTGGTAGATGGGAATAATGAGCACTGGACTAAGCAGGAGTATGCTTAGCAGCACAAGCATTAATGAGTCTCCGCTACCCAGACAATCATTATTCAAATGCAGAAGTGTCAGACCTGCCTTGCTCCTTTGAATGCGCTAATCCTTCATTTGAGTTGTTTTTTGACTCACTACTTCTTTTCAGTGTCATGCCTTTTCGTACCAATATTTTCTCTGAGTCCCTGAGTTGCTACTACTGTTTCAACAATTCCCATTCTGTTTTCATTTTTACTTTTCTCATCATCTTGGCTTTATCCTATATCAGCTCAATGGCAATGTTTCCATTAAGGTGAGCCAAGGTCATATAACCACACCATACAAAACTGGGCCATGGTCTACAGACAGCTGAACCACTTTGCCATAGATTACATCAAGAGCAAACAAAGTTCTGCTGAAAAAAAGCTGTAACTTAAAACTGAGGAGACAGGTATTGCACACATTTCTGAAATAGTATTAAGGTCACTTATATCAAGGGTAATGATTTCTGTTAACTTTGACTTTTACTTGATCTAATAAAGTCTGGAGAAAATCTATGGACGCTTAAGTGCAGTACACACACACAAAAGAGGAAATGTGTCATCATTAAGGACTCAGGGATGGACAGTTTGTTTACCCGAAAAGTTATAATTTCTTTTTACTTCTTTTTGTTACCCCAGTGGCTTCTGAACACTGAAAAAAATCTCTCATATTCCTGACAAGTGGTAGCTGAAGGAACAAAAATATATTTGATAAATGAATACAGTGTTATTGTATGGAAACACATAGTTTCTTCAAAGCCACAAGGAGCTGCATAGTAGGGATGCAGGGGTTATGTGGCAGGCATCCTCAGAAGGAACTCAAAACCACACAAAACAGGAGATACTGTTGCTTTTGCATAAGAGTGTAGTGGTGGTGGAGAGGGGGAATTTGTAAAAGAGTAAACCTTTGTGAGTATGTGCTAAAAAGGAGTGGGAAACCATGTAGTTCACAGCTTGCAGATGTAATGTCCGATGTTTTTATTTTCCGCTCTGCTCTTTACGTTGTCATATGGCCAGCATAATTCTTGAATGGCAGCAGCAAGAGAGGGTAGCTAGAGCTGGTCTCATCTTTTCAGTTTGTGTAGTGAAGTTCTCATTTTTGCTCATGACAAGCACAGACAGGATCTCTGCTGAACTGTTCAAATACATTTTTCAGGCAGTTTTGTGGAGAGAATATACAAAGATTGTGGTAGTGATTTGACAAGATTTTTAACATTAGACAAATCAGTTTTGCTGTATAAATGGGAACAGGATAAACTGAATGTTTGTTGCTTCAGGAAGGAGAATGGTGTGTTTTCATTATATGTGTAACCACAGATCATCCAGGTTTTCCCCAGCTGCTCCTGACATGGGTGTAGGCACTGAACAGAAAACCTTACTACGCTTACTTGAATGAATATAATACACTCAGGACAGTCTGCAGAGAGCAGCTCTCAGTGATTCCTCTTCCCTTCTGTCATTAAAAGTTTCCAGGATATAAAGCTATTTGGCAAATTCCTGTGTGATTGACACTTACGCTTGTCCTTAAAATTGCATGGGTTATTGTTTTTTTCTTTCTGAGAGAGAACTTGAATGTCACATTACAGGGAGATGTTCATAACACATGCAGGAAAGCATGCTGCAGATATTGACATTTTTTAGTAAACAGGGAAAGGGCTCATCTGCCAGGAAAAGATAGAATAGAAAATGTTGTATGTCAAACTCAGTTCACTGCTCTGTGATTTTAACCCTGACACATTCTGGGGTCCTCGGGATCAATAACATTCGTAATCTGATTTCCCAGAATAACTTTTTCTCATATGCAAACATCACCAAATTGTTATTTACAATTCAGTACTTCTGCATAATGCCAGAGAAGCTGAGCAACAATTAAGCAAACTCCCTCTCTCCTCATTTTTGACCTAGAGGATTGATGTGAGAGAATCTGGAATGGTGTATCTTTGTGATAAGTTCCTGTTTAGCAGCCAGAGAACAAATTGATCTCTGATCTAAGACTGTTTGTCTCTGTTTGTTGAAGGACATTAACATTATTGGATCAGAACAAATCAGTGCAGTAGCAAGTTTTAGTCTGAGGACATCATAAAATCTGATTGATGATACAGAAAAAAAAAAGATCTTAGAAGAATGCAAGTTGATTGAAATACCCAAATGACTAAATCTGAGCACCCTTCACTGCCAAGAATGCTGCATTGTATTAGCTTGAAAACAGTTGTGATAATCCTCCTTAGGGTAATAACTGCATTTCAGACGAGCAAGATAGTAACATTGATCTATCTAGGTATGAGCTGTGTAGCAATAAAAAATCACGCTTATAAGTAGGCTAAATGAACTCTGAACACATGTAAAAAGTAGACACTGTAACCTCTACCTTGACTTGACATTATCATTTAGATAATAATGTCATCCAAAGCAGTTTCCATATTTCTGGGAAAATGAGACTTTTAGAGAATTTTTCCTGCTTATCTACAAGTGGTATCCTATCTAGGAAATCTAGGCAGATCTGAAGGCCTATCTAGGTTGCTTGTCAGAGTTACCTTGACTTTTCAGAGCAGTAAGCTTATTCAATATGATAAAATAGCGCATTGTGAAGATTGTTGCTACCATAGCTAAAGATGCTCTGAGAACAGAAGCCAGATTCTCTGCTATGTTACATCAAATTTGCTTATCTTCTGATTCTAATAAAGCTGGTTTTATCTTATGTGTATCGACAGCGTTACCTTAGACTGTTTTCAGGTTGTAGAAAAGAGTATTTTGCATGATAATTGGAAGTTTCAGTGCTTGGATATCCAAGAAGAAAATAATTTTTCTCATTCTAGGGTTTTAATTTGGAAATTAAAAATGATCCTGTAGAGCAAGACTAAAGCTCAGCTTTGCAAAGCAATAACCATTCTTCAGGGATGAATACTGTTTGTCTTTAAAGTATGTCTACACGGATTGCAACCGCAGACCAGTGAAGTTTTGAATGCTTTCACCAGTCTTTTTTGTTTTTTTGTTGTTTCTTTTTGTAGTACGTGCATTCAGTCTGCATGCTATTCCACTCCCAAGAAGCCTAAATTAAAGAATAATCTCAGTTGCTGATCAGTTCATTTTTTCTCCTGGAGAGGAATAAATCAAGGTCCATTCATTTACAAGACTTAAATTTTACACGTACGCTTTTTCACTCTTCATTTTCACCTTTTTCATTTGGAATCCTATTTAATTATTTGGTTTGGGATTTTTTCTCTGTGATAATGGGATGTAAAATCATTTTTATCCTGAGCTACTGTTCAGTAATAATCTTTCAGCAAGACCCTGTCACATAACCAAGGTTTGTAGAGTGTATCTTATTTCAGAAAGGGGAAATAAATCATAAAGAAGCGCTTGGAACGTAATTTTCACTGGTAGAGCATATCCACAAAAGCAGATTCTTTACAATCTTACTTCAACAACTGATTAGTGATTGATTTATTCAGAAAAAAAGTTGTCACAGCTTCTTTCTGGGCAATGCAGTCAGTTGCCAACTGTTTTCCTCAGATGTTTTCTTAGGAACTACATTAATAAATCTGATCTTACTTTATCTCAGTCAGTGGAATTAACAGGAGTTGTTTATTCTAGGCTCACAGGTGGCAAAAGCCACAGGAAAATTGTTTCATATCATTTTTCAGCTGAGAACAGAGCTTCAGAACTTGTATTTGGTCGCTGGTCAAACTAAGCCTCAGGTTATTTGGACATTTGGTTCACAGATTTTCTCAACAATATTTGTTCAAGGAATCTGTAATCTGTTTACAAGCCCAGCTGGAAGAGCATCATGTATGTTTTTTCTCTCTTCGGTAGTGTACAGGCTTGTGAAATGCATGCCAAGTAGTTCTATTCTCTATCTCAGTATCTAGTGCTTCAAAGGTCTAGTGGCTGGAGTGAGTACATGTGAAGAAAGCACTGGATCACCATTAGTACGTACCTTATGATTTCACCAGAATGCTGAAAATCACACGAAAGAGCTATAGCACAGAAGTGCTATAAGAAAACAGTGTTTAACATAAACTTACCGGGAAGAGCAAAAATTAGACCATTTTGAGAAGAACTGAGTGCCAATGTAGATGCCAGTCAAAGAATCAATAGACCAGCTAGGCACAAAGTCTGCATCTTTTTCATCGTCTCATCAGTGGCCTCAAAAGAAGTCAGAGTTGAACAAAGATTTCAGAACTGGAAAGTTTCTAGGAATTCTCACTGCATCTGGTAAACACTAGCAGAGATTCAAGGAATGTTCTGAAGGAGGCAGCAATTCCAAGTCTTAACAATATTCCAGGTAATTCTGCACCTAAAAGCATGAGCTACTATGTGGTGAGCTTAGAAGCCAACTCTTTCAGCTGAGGCACTTGTCTACTTTTATGGACATGATTTAGTGGTAATGTTTGACTTGATGATCTGATTGACTTGAAATTTGTGGATTAGATATTTTTTTAATCATTCCATCTATGTGTAGGTGAATACATAACCTTGGAGAGGAATTTACCTACTTTATTTTTCCCATGTATAAATGGAGCATTTCATGTCTTTTCCTAAAGCAATTTTCAGTAAATATATTCACATTTCAGACTTAAAGAGAGTAGATTTAGGTTGGATATAAGGAAAAATTCTTTTATAGTGAGGGTGGTGAGACACTGGAACAGGTTGCCCAAAGACGTATTGGAAGTCCCTTTTCTGGAGACTTTCAAGGCCAGGCTATACCAGGCTCTGAGCACCCTGATCTTGCTGTGGACATCCCTACTCATTGCAGGGGAGTTGGAATAGAAGACCTTTAAAGATCCCTTCCAACCCTGAGGATCCTATGAGTCTATGATTCTATGATTTTATATCTACACATGCAGAAGATTACATACTGCCTCCTTCTTCCCTAGACATCAGACACTTTTCAGATTAAAGTTAGTATTTCTATAGACAAAAACACCACTACACACAACATATTACATTTTGGAGGAGTTGTGGTTCAGTACCTTGATTGGACTGGATCCCTGGTGTATGTGAACTGCATTCTGAAAGAAACAGGCTCATCAGTTTTGGAAGCACAAGATGGAAGTAATTGCCTGTTTAATGACAAAGGGAGTACACTTAGTTAAATGTTACACCCAAAGAACTGTCCTTAGAGGGACAGTATATGACAGTTTTAACATGTGATGCTTTTGGACTCATCATCTAACATAGATACATATTTTATTGTTGCAGCTTTCTTTTACATGCATGCTATATTCTCCCAAACAATATTTCTTGCAGAGAAAAGTATTACCAAAATGAAGTTTAATAAAAATGAACAGACTTTGAGAGGACTAAGTGCAGTTTTAAAATCTAAATAACATAGTTTGAGCACTGTGCAAACATTGCGTTACACTTTAAATCAGGCATGTCCAACCCCCAGCCTGGCCCAGCTTGCAATGTGGCCCATCCCCTGGGTACAGCTCTTCCCCATCAAGTGGCCAGTTGTGCACACATGGCTCACAATAACCAGACATTGGTGTGTGATTGGCTCTGTCTGGGCTGAAACTGGGGCACTGTGAGGGTGCAGAGCAGTGCTGACTCAAGTTATATCAAATTGTGTGAGTTTTGATGTATTATCTAAACACAGTCCATGCTACTGTTGCCATGTTTTCCGTTTTGATACAGGAATTTGAGAACAGGCTTCAAGACTGCAAAAAAATTCATCAACCTCTCTTAACAGAGAAAAATATCCTTCACTTCACAGTCACACCTTATTCGTGTCAACGCTTCTGGCACTATGCACATTTGTGAGTAACTATTGTCAAGGATGAAGTACAGGAAGAGTAAAATTTCATTAAAAATCTCTGGTGAGCACTTTGAGAGCTCACTAGGAATGGCAAACACTGCCATCGAACCTGACTGATGTGCTAGTTTCACAAGGTCACATATCGCATTCCACTAATTTTTTTTTTAGTGTATAGCTTACAAGGGCTGCTCCAAAAGTAATGCCTGATATTTTATGTTGTTGGCCCACAATGTCAAAAGCAGATGTTGGTGGTATGGCAATAGAGGTTGAACCTTCCCACCAATATTCTGTTATTTTTTGTTGCTATGTGAGAGATGGCAGCAGAGGAGCAGTCTGACAAATGACATCTGACATGGAAGTATATATGAAGCAAACTATGTAATTGAATTTCTCCATGCAAAAAAAAAAAATTGTGCCCATTGACATTCATTGATGCTGAACATTTACGGAGACCAAATAGTGGATATGCACACAGTGGAGCATTTCAACAATGGTGACAGCAGCACTGGATCACTTCTGCTAGTGCAGGTTTTGTCAAGGATGGCATACACTCTTGCTTATCGCTGGTGAAAAAGCACAGCTACTGTGATGACTATGATGAAAAATATTGTTTTATTGCTGAGAATTTGCTCTATCAAATGGAGTTACTGTCTTCATTGTACCTGTTGTAATTTTCATGGAAATAAATAGGAGACATTACTTTTGGAGCAACCTACGCAGCCCAAGACAATTCCTTTTCATTCAGTGTGACCCAGGCAAGCCAAAAGGTTGGACATCTATGCTTTAAATCATTCCTCTCAAATTTAAAAATCTGTGGAAAATACTAATTTCTTATGCTTCTATGCCAATTCTAGTAATTAGTTCATAGCACTAATACAAAATTCAAAGTCGGCGGCAGATAAATGATGAATTTGTTACTAGAATGATGTTAGTTAAACTACAAGATCAATTGTTTGTGAGTTAACACCTCAACAGTATTCATTCTCTCCTTCAAAATTCGTTGTTGTTGAGATAATGCTCTCTTTGAGTCTTCAGCTAAGGAGCACAATCAATTCCTGTTACATACAACTCTCCCTTTGGGTTATTTCAGCAATTTTGTAATAAGGGGCAGCTCTGATCAAGCTTAGTCATCATGCATGTTAGTCACTCCATAAATACAGTAATTAACGTGACTTAGAAGAGGAATTTGGGCAGCTGGAAATATGGCTATAGTTCTCCAGTTAATTTATAATGACACAGTCAACTGTTGGGGTTTGGGTTGTTCTCCTGCCCTCTCCTCCCAAGCAGTGTTCTTTATAACTGTTTTTGGCTTCCTGTCCATCTGTCTCCTGTTGTGAACTTCATTTGTCTAGTCCTTGTTGAATTTCTCAGACAATTTATCTACCTCTATTCCTGTACATTCATGCATTTTCTCTATCTTTGGCTGTTCTAAACATAGTTCTCAAGGATGTTACCTCTAGATGCTGCATTTTCTTTAGCAGCAATACTGATTTTGAATTATCTTCTTGCTATTTCAGGGTGACATGCTGAATTAACTGATTAAATTTTCACATATAATCAATTTCTGAGTCTAACCCAAACATTGGAATGGGACATTTGCAGTGGGTATGCATAAGCTGGACTTTGTACAAGTACTGCAACATCCTCCCCAAGCTGTCCTCCAGGAAAAAGAATTAAGGCTGGATTGTCTGCTGGCAACTTGGTCAGTAACTTTGACATAACAGCACTTTTATATGCAATAAAAACAAAATCAAACAATATGGTATCCAGTATTATGCTTCAAATTCAGACTTACATAGAGCCATCTTTTTGCTTACATATCAAGTGAAGAAAAGGATGTACTAAATAGAATCTATAGTTATTGATGAAAATAAATTTCTCAATGTGAAAAACATGAACAAAGACATCTCTTGACATACAGTCCTACCAGAAGGGCTCACATATTGAGGTCATAACTGTTTGTTGATCGTGGGATTTATTTATATCTTGGCAATCAGGAAAAAAATGGTGTTCATGAGCAGTCACTCTAATATACTTAATGGGAAGAAACAGCTGGTAGCTGTTACTGCATTTTGTTTTGCACTCACTTTGAACTGTGGCCTTTTGAAAATACTCACTGTTCTGCTACCTGTGTTGAGTTATAACTGATGTACAGGGGTGAATGGAACTGTGCTTATAAAAAAAAGACACGATTTCCTATTTGAAACATGAAGCATGTTTATTTGGCTTGTAAAATTTCAGTTCTCTGTTCTAAGAAGCATTATTTTTTAATACCATTCAATAATGTAAAATCTGGTGACTTTTTTGTTACTGACCTTTCTGGAACCAAAGTTTTTACCCCCCTTCGAGTTACTTCTTTTGACGTCTTTACTGAATTGAGTTCCCCTCACTCTCTGATTCCATCTTTCACTAGATGATATCTTTCAAAAAGGCCTTGGCTACATATTAAAGATGAAGCCACAGCTTTAAAAGAGGTGCTTAATTCAGTTCATGTCCCAGTTGTATACTCAGATAAAGTAATTTGCAATATGGATGATATTAAAATGAGTCAAATCAGCCCTCTGAATCTGACAAATCAATATGTTGTTGAGAGCTGGTTGTGCCTCCAAAATTAGGTGCTAATCAGTTTTTCAGCAAATGTGCAAATGACTGTGGAATCCTGAGACCATTGAATTATTCTGATAGGTAAACAGCAGAGCAAGCAGCTTTAATAGGGGTGGAAGATGGATTATTTCATCTAAGATAGAAAAATATATATATATATATACACAGTATAAGGCATAAACATGCACCCTAAAAAGAATCAGGGAAGTGGTAAAGGGGTATTCTGGTTGAGAAGGATGTAACCAGTCCCTGTTTCACCAGTGCAGTCAGTGATTACAGCCTCTAATCATTAGAACAAGGCCGGAGGTCCTCTTCACCATACACTGCAGGTGCTTGCAGAACTTCTCATGATGTTATTTTGGTTGACTTGGAATCACGATGCTGCTGAAACCTCAGTAGTCATCACCAGCTGATGAAGTCTAAACCATCAAAAGCTTTCAACGTGTCATGCAGAGACTCTTCCATCCTCTTGTTCCACAGGTACAAGAAGATAGAATAATGCAGTGTGATCAGACATCTTATGAATGCTGCAGATAGTCTGGAAAATGTTTGTTTGCTTTTCCACGATTTTTCCAATGTAGCTGCCTTGCACCAGACAACACTCTTTTCACTCCATAGCCTACTTTTCAATGAGGCTAATTAGTCACACAAAATCTTCCATTTAGATGAAAGCCCTTTTCTTCACCATATACTTGGCTTATGCTATTTAGATTTAAAAAATGTGGGTTTTTTAACACTCTTAAAAGAAGAAGCAAAACTGGAAAAGGAAAAAAAAAAGCAAATGACAGCAGGAACAATTTATGTCAGCACTGAAGTTTCATTGTGATGAAATGAAATTCTATCATCAGGCAAAGACACAGAACTGATATGAAAAGCAGTTTAAAATTCATGTATCACCACCGCCATTCCTCAAGTATTTTCAGTATGAAAATATGTGTAAGAATAAATTTGAACTTTCTTTTTGTTGTTGTAGTAGTCATTTGTGGGTTTTTTTGTTTTTGTTTTTGTTGGTTTTATATCCAATTTCTGTTCTAAGAATGGCCTAATAAGGAACTAATAATTGACTTGGGGGCTTAAGAAGCAAATTTCCTCTGCAGCTGCTCTCTCATCTTTAGATAAGGTAAGAGTTAAGAATACCAGTTGCCTAATAAGGAATAAAATTGTTATTGCTAAACTTGTTTTACTCCCTTCTGTCACAAAGAAAGAAGAAAATGCTTTGGGTTTTGTTAAGAGAAAATACTCAACCATTTTACAACGCATTCCTCTCTCAGGAAAATAGTATACAGTTTTCAACTTCTAATTGTACAAAACTAAGTACAATTCTGTTGTACCCTCCCTGCTGGATGAGACCAAAGGTCTACCTATATTACTATGTTTCCTTTGACAGTGATGAAGACCAAGCGTTTGGGGAGCAGTTTAAGACTCAGACCTTACTGCAATGTAATGTATCGATCCATTATAGAAGATAGAAATATGAACATCTGAACCAGAGAATGCTGCTGGCTCACTGTGTTTAAAAGCATCAGTGGCCTCAAATAATAATCTTTTGTCCTCACTTTTGAACCCTTTGTATGTTTTCCCTCTAAATAATGTGGCACTGAGTGCCACAGTACAAACTGTATGAAAATGTGTTCTTTTGCCAGAAAAACATATTTTAAAACCGATAATAAGGTCACCTTGTGCTTCTAGCTTCTCATATTATAAGTAATAGTGAGTTATGAATATCATAGGCAATCCCTGATTCAATAGACCTGTGTCACACACCTTCTCAGTTCATTTTCAGAAAGTGGTATCTTGATGTTTAGATTAACCTCATATAAAAGTTTCTCCTCATATGAAGTGTCTCCTTACATGGGTCATAGGTGGTCCACATTTGTGCTTCTTTTCCAGGTCTACTACATATAACCTTGAAAAAAAGATAACCTTTCAGTTATCACCCCTGTATACCTCTTTGTCAATGAGACAGCATGGAAATGGATTATATTAATATTACCTCTATTTTGTTTTAAAGTCTGTAATCAGTGACATTCATAGTGGAATAGAAGCTGACAAAAAGAAAGCTTATTCAGATTTTAGATTTACTTTAGTTTTTTGCCTAGTTAAATAAAACAATGTTAACAAACAACTATCAGCAAATACCACTTCATCTTCAAGTACTAATATATGTATATAAATATATATTTAAATATATATATTTATAAATACAAGCTTCTGCTTGAAGCTAATTCAGTATCTCCAAAATTGTTTGTTATGGAACAGAAATTTGGAGATCTTCATAGTCATGTTGTTGAAAGCAAAGTAAATGATGCAAGATGTTTGCTGTGAATATCCAGTAGAAATCCAAAGAAATTTACCTCAATTTCATTTAGCCACCCTTTGCTTCTTTGGTAGACATTTAGCGCATATACACTAATAAATGTCTTTTGTTTCCTATTTTGTCAAAGCACCATTTTGCTAAAACAGCCTAAGAAGAATTTGTGAAGTTTTGGAATGAATGTTTTAAATTCAGTTTTAAGAATTCACAACAGTAAACATCATGAAATGACTTCTGTTGATAGATGGGATAAACTATTGAGGTTGGTTAATATAACAGTTCAACTGTTTCAGGTTCTTGGAAGGAATAAAGGAAGAAACCTTTAGATATCTCACATCTGCTAATATAAAAGTGATACTGAAACTTTTTCTTGGCATTGATGCATCATTTTTTATTCCTGTAAGCAAGTGAATTTCAACTTTTCCTTAGGAAGAGAGAGATTGTTACTAACTGTGTTGGTGCTATGCTGTCTCTGTCCTTCTAAAATGAAATTATGACACTTCTAATGAACAACAAATGAATAGTTGTATGGAATGCTTTACTGTAACAACCACTGAGAAAACAGAAAAAAATTGCATTAAAATGTGAAGTACAGACAGAATGGAGTTTGCAGAATGTTCTTTTGCAAAAGACAAGGTGCTGATACAAACAAATTATTGTAAAGGAAGGTTTTCTTGATGTCTCCCATCAGTTTCCTCTGATAGCAATTTTGCAAGAATCTATTCAAAAGGTGGATATTGTGTGTTTACTGATCACTCACATAGGAGCAACTGTAGGATGTATGGGACTTGCTGCCCAGGAGCAGTTGATGTGTTTTTGAATCACTGCTTTTTTTTTTTTTTTCCTAGGTGTCTAAACAATGACAAGGCAAGAGTGATACTTTTTCTAACATCCAGTAACAAAGACTGCTCAAATAAATAGCCTAAATACCACTGCTCTCTGCTGTAAAGTAGATAGGTTTGATCATTTTTTATAAGGGCCTTATTCTTTCATTTCTTCCATATCTCTACAATTTCTTTTCCTTCTGTTCAGGTGAACACAATGGAGAAAAATGCAGTTTGCCTCGGAATATGTAAGTGGACAGATGAAAACCTTCACAGAAGCCAAGCGATGTTCTAAAAAGAGATGTAAAAAATGGCTCTGCCCTGGCATAAAGTAGATCTTTTTTCTTTTGAAAGAATATAGCATGTGGTGTAATATTTAACAAAATACTGGTGTCCTGTCGAATCTTTTTGTGCCTGAGACTTGCACTTCCAATGGAACCTAAAGGATTGTGGGTATGTGAGCCTCTCATGAAAGGCTAAATCAGTATTTAAGGGAAATACAGCATTTGCTTTCCAGTCAGTTGGATGGCCTTGAGGATCAGAAGCTTGAGGAGGAGGAATAGCCATAAAGCTATGGCAGAGCAGAGCAAGGAAATGCTGTGATATAATGTCTGAGAAGGGAGTCTTAAGCTAAAGATTTTCATAAAAGAAATTAAACTTTGAAAAAAAAAGGAAAATGAATATGAAGATTAAGAGGACTCTGATGTGCTTCTTCATAGGACATGAGGTCTTAGATGCAGACTCATATATTAATAAAGAAAGAGAGAGAAAGAGAAAGAAAGAAGAAAAGAAATAAAGACGTTATCTGAGAAAATTAAACAGATTTACAATAAAAAAGTCACTTAAAGTCTTCTTCCTGTCTTATGTATTTTGATTTCATATGTGGAAAAAAAAATTGCAATTTATCCTTCAACATGTACTATATTCACATCTCTTTCTACAACGTGGAGCAGGTGAACAAATAAAGGACAAAACAAAAAACAAAGCAGACATTTCATATGCCCAGTCTACTGTATACGGTAGCTCAGGTCAGATGCAGCATGTTTCCATTTGCAGACACATTTATAAAATGCTTCAACATCAACTGAAACAGCAATTTTCAGGGGAAAAAAAAATCAAAATATGCTTTACAGAAGGCTCAAACACCGTGTATACTTTGTCAGAACTTCCTTGTTTTGTAGCCCTTCATATTGTCAAAGAAATCAAATCTGGAAAAGCTGTCAAAATTCTCAAAAATGCCTTGAGCTGAATTCTTTGTGTATCTGAAATACTGTAGCACAAAAAAAATAAGAACTGCCAAAGAACTGCCAGATTTTAAAGGAAATCAAGGTGTCAGCAGAAATAAATGTTATCAATAAAATTTCCCTACTGAAAACACGCTCTATTTTCAAGCAGCATCACCTTAGATATTAATAAATGTAAGACATTTCCTTCCTGAAAATGTTACTTGTTGTGGTTCATTTTGTTGTTATAAACTCACTGATGTTTATAACATCATTTCATTGTATTTCTTGTCAGAAAGTTCAACAGCTTACTACTGCTTAGGTCTAGCTTGGCATTGGTGGCAATTTTATCAGCCTCTCATTTAACAGCAGATAACTCAACATCTGTCGTCCTAAACGACAGGTTTATGTCTCTGCAGCCAGGAGAGAATTGCAATTATATGCAAAGGTATTAGTTTAATTTATTCCAGACTATTTGTTTAACAATATGATCACAAAAGACTACCTCTCAATAACAAAGTCAAGACCTTAGCATTAGGTAGGGATGGAATTAAGGTTGTTAGAGCAATAGAGGTCTGTCTGGTTGTACATATGCAATAAGAAGCTGAAACCAGCCTGATCTGTAGACAATCAAACATATTCCATTTTTATTTCTTGCAGAACATTTCTGTACTTGAGTGAAATTTGCATTTCCTTCCTTATTTCCTTTTCAGATCTAGTTTCATAGGTTCTTGTACTATCACCCTGTGAACTGAGCACTAAAGTCATTCTGATGTTTAGCACTCTTATTTTGTGGTGGAAAGCTGCTCTGAAGAGCCAGATTTTGATATTTTTTCCACATGTGAGATTTTACTGATTCCAAAAACTTTCATACTGAGATGAGAGTGTTATTTTTGAGGTAAACTGTGATTCAGCAGCAGCTTTAGAAACTGGCTTGTATCTAAAAACCTTCTCTTCTGCAGCTGCTAACCTACTGCTTTTTCCTAGAGGTCTGGCATCAGAGCTCCTGAGCAAGAAATGTTTCTTACCATTTCTATAAAGAAAAGCCAACCTTAAGCTCTACCACCCTGAGGTAAAGGCTTTCAAGAAGACAGAGTGGAGCAGGTGATTAAGTCTGGTCTCACCCTGGGAGTTACATAAACAGACTCTCATAAACATGAAACTGTCAGAGGGCAGACTGAAAGGTGGCATCCTTTCAGGCAAACGTAGAAATCAAGTGGACTGATACATCTCCATGAGCACCAAATTCCTTATAACTAAATGTTTTCCACAGAAATACTTTTTTCATGAACTTTTGTAATTACCATATTCGTGTATTTAAATGTATGCATTATTCAAAAAAAGAAAGTTGGAGGACTGGAAGAACCTCCCAGGCCACGATCTCCTGAACAATGTATCCCATTATCCCCTTCAGAAGAAACATCA